>VUYV01000041.1:4186486-4275051 GCA_008711295.1 Anarhynchus alexandrinus
TCCAGGTGGGGTTGTTTGAGAGTGCTAGTGTAAACCAGAATCACCTCCCTCAATTCAATGGTAGTCTCTGCTACAGCTGAAGTTTTGATCCAGCAAGTTCACAGAAAATACACTGTGATCTACTTTTGATATTAAACTGCTGAGTTCCTTTAGCATTCACCTAAAGCATGAGATACTTCGGAGTAATCTTCTCGGAGGTTACTCAGAGGTGCTACTTTACACGGGCTTTAAAAAGTGAGCTGTTTGAATGATTTGAATACGAAGTCTTACCGATGTCTACTGCTTCAACTGTGTCATTGACTCACTCAGCAAAATACCAGGTATCTGTTTCAATAGGTAAAGGCAGATTGTAAAGAAAAGCATAGCAAGTTGCATTACCCATACAACCGAGGAAATCACGCAGCATTTCTTCGGCTGTTAAACAAAGCTTAGAAGCATAAAGGCCTATCTTGTCTATGAGCACTAACTATAACCTCCCAAGAGAAAGAGGCAAAGAGAATTTTCTCTTCCCACTTGTGTGAAAGGCATAAGCATCATAAAATAATATGGCTACCATAGCATGATGTTTTGCAGTACAAAATCAAGGAAATTTCAATTCTTTGGAACAGTAACAGGGACATTCTTGTTGGTTTCCTAGGAAACTAAGTGGCCTAGACTCCTCCTGTGCCAAGAAACAACTGGGACATCAGGTCAAAGGCTTAATTAACTTTTTATGTGAATTACTCAGCAGTAAAAACCAGTTAGCCTGCTCGGGAAAGAAGATGTTTCTGAAGTCAATCAGAAAAGCACTTACTTAAGTGGAAAAAACCTCCACAATTAAAAGTAAAACAAGCAAAAAAGAAGCACTGAGATATAAATGTGCCTGCTTTATAAATTAAGGAGCTAAGCATAATAAATATTTCAACCCTTTAACTCTTCCTTGCAGCTGATCTTGACTTTGCTGCCTGTTTCTTACCATCAATAGAAATGAGCTAAGAACGAGAAGCGGAGGCAACTCCACATGTTCATTTGATATATACCATGATCATGAAGTTGAAGAAAACAAGTCTCAGATACATCATTGAAATTCATCTTCATGCTGTCAGATGAAAAAGAGTGTGTAACAGACTTCACAGTAACCTCTTAAAAATAAACAAAAGATTCTCTTGAAAAATGGCAAGGGACCTAATCCTTACAATCCTTACAACAATGGAAAGGAGCAATGAGACCTGCTCAACAGACATCTCTCCTCATGGTTTGCAAGCTGGTGAGCTCCTGCTCACCAAATACATTTTGACTATTAAAATCTACCCTCGAATGGCAGTTCCTCCATGCAGTCTTCCTTACCTGGACTTCAAAAGTCAGCAGCTTTCATTGTTGTTGTTTGCTTTGCCAGGTCCAACATGGTTTGCACAGGAAACAGAGTGGAACCCGTGAGCCAAATTCTGTTACCGTTTCACTGCTGAAATAAGGCTAAAGCCAATGGACCTACCCCAAATTTACACACATAGACAAAATGAGATTTTGGCACCACCTCTTAAATTTCTTCTTTATAAAGTATCCCTGTGACACTAATGCTTGACAGTTTGCATTAATAGCACACCAATTTAACAGATAGTGTAAACTCACATAATTACATGTGAATGTGATGGAGATATACCAATTCTTTGCAGATCAGATACCAGCATGTAATACTTTTCCTTTCAAAGTTCTGTCTAAGAGGTCACAATTTTAAGGGGACTTCTATGTACACACGATGTAAAACGTTTATGGGTGCCTACGGAAAAGTTTGATGTTCTGCTTGCTTTTAAAGAAATAAGTATGATAATGTGGGAAAACACCCAAATTATAGGAATAAACATCTTTCTTCCTGACTGAACTCAGCGATGCCATAATCTCTAAGTATCATCTCTTGGCAAAGAAATACCTGTCATATCGCTGTTTCTGTACTATGACTTCACTGGCAGACTGAAAAAGAACAGCAGATGGTTTGCAGAAGAAGAGTCTTCTTTAATTGATGAATATTTTTAACAACTAGCACCCCCAAAAGTCACAAATAACATTTCTGATAAATAAATGTGTTGAAATATTATTAGTTCTATCTTTAGAAGTGTTCACCCACATAGACATTCTTCTATTTTAAGTCAAATTCATTATTGAGGAAAAAGGTTATAGGTGAATTTCATGTCTGAGAACACAGGGATTATTAGAACATACCAAATGTAACATACAATCTCAGCATTTCCAGTTCCTGACCCACATATGGCTATTATGCCAGTTGTTACTGGGTTTCTTTTCCCCGGATTTCTATTTTGTTGGTAGCATGCTATTCACCGAGGATTAATATTTTACCTATTTTTAGGGGAATTCATTTCTACTTGAGACTGAATATGGAATTCAATTCTAAGTTGTGATTTTTAGACTTGGCAATAACACATAACAAGAAGATTCTCTATTTTGATGGGGCAATCATTCTTTTGTGATTAGCTTTTTTGTATTTTCATTGCTATTAGAATCTGACTTACACTTCTGTTTTTCAAACTCTAAGCACATGATTTTCAGGAAACATTTGAAAATAGAGGTGAGTATTGTACATATGTATGTCTAAGACATATACTGCTTTTTAATACATGTGCAAAATGTGTTCATCTTGATTGCAGACGTTATGACTTTAACCAATTTAACGTCAATAAATATCTTCCTTAAAGCAATAAGGCCTCCAGATTTTTTCTCAAAGGCAACTCTTAATACCCTAATATGAACACCCCATATTTCTCATGACCACCTGAGGTAACTTCACTCCAGCATGCGCAGGGAATGGGCAAGTAGGAATGAGAAGAGCTCTGCTCATCTGAACATTTTGGAACAGCACTGAGACCAAGCAATCCAAGAGCATCAGTTTTAAACCATCAAACATGGAAACAAAGACAGAGAAACAAAGGAATTGTATCTGGTGGAGACCGGCAAAGACCCTCTGCGGAGCACAAGATTTCTGGTAATCAGCAAAGCATATATTTCTGCTCTAAGAGAGCTCACTAACTTTTCCTATGTTATTGTAAAATCCTGTTGGGAGCAATAGACTATTACCATGAGGTAGAGTAAAAAAAGACAGTTATGGGCACAGTTACAGAACCAATCCTGCCTAGCTGCCTCTCTGATAACTGTAGAGTTAGTGCCCATTTAGATCCAACCATAAAACAACTACTTTGCTTTTATTACCTTTTTGTAAAATGCAAACCACTAAAAAACCGCCAAGCTCCTGTCTTCTGAAGCAGTGAAGACAAACACGACCCACTGGTCAGTTCTCCTTGCAAATGGAAACCTGTGGGAATAAAGTGAGTGAGGGGCAAGCTGCAAAATGAGTCATGATGAGCAAAGGAAATAAAAGGGAAAATCAAAGTTTCACAAATGCAAAAATGATAAGAGAAAATATAGGCCCACCACTGAAAAAGAAAGGAGGAAAAACAACTTATGATCCAGGGAAGGGTGACATAACTAATGCTATTTTTTTTTCAGTTTTCATAATGAAGCATTTCTGTAAACTGTTATAATAAGGCTTATCTGTGCCATCAATTTAAGCAAGGCATCAAGAAAAATAGAGAGTAGTAGTATTTAATTAGAATCCTGTACCAAGGCATATGACCAATAGTGATGACTTTAATATAAAGACATAAACTAATAAACATTGAGGAGTTTGTAGAAGATAAATCCGTGTTTGCCAGAGTCAAACTGTGAACCATATGCAGGTTTAAATAAAAATGTTTTGTGAAATGTTACATTTTATTCCAAATCTCTAAAAGAACAGTTATCCTGATGCAGGCCAAAATTATGAAATAAACAATGTTTAGGACAGTTATATTTTTCAGACTAAAGATCCTGATGAAATTAACTTCAGAAAATCACCAAAACAGCATTTCAACATCTAGGCATTATCTTTGAGAACTGACATAGATGAGATTTAAAGGCATTGGAAAAATAAGTAAACACAACAAATACAAATATCTTATAAGGCACAGGGCTGGAGGGATAGAAGCCAGTCATTTTAAATATAATTTCCATGAAAAAAAAAAAAGAGAAGAAAAAATATATTAAATTCTCATTTTATAGGTTTGCAGAACATACAAGGAGGTTTAAAGTATCCAGCATAGTTTTTTCAAGAAAGAAGACACAAGATTTTTCCTGTTTCTGGTTTTTCAGGTCAATGTTCCTTCAAATATGTTCAGCGTGCTTATGCCTGATGTTCTCTCCCTTCCACTCACCTGCCAAAATGATGAAGTTCATATTGCCTGACTTTTTATAGACCTTTTTGTTAACAATCTTCCTTTTATTTTACTGGCTTTAACTGAAGTCTGTGATTCTGCTAAAGAAATGCTTTGCAGTACCAACATCATGGCGTTCCAACTGTTCAGTCAATTCCAGTTTTCTTTGCAAATAACACTGTTGATTCAGCTTACGTTATTGAGATGAAGACATTTGTTGTTTTGTTATATTTTTATGCAATAGATTGTTTTCCTTTAAACAGTATATGGCTTAAAGTGGTCAATACTTACGGAATTTCTGCAGGAGTAAGAGCAAAATTGCTCATGTTTGTAGTCCCTGATAAGATGAAAGGTTGCTACAGGAGGAGCATGCCAATGGTTTTGCAGCTTACATCATCATTGTCGAAGCAGATTTCTTATTGTTCGGGTGCTTACATTTTTAAAAGCTTAGATTTCTTGAGAACTGAATCTTGACTTTGAGTACTCTATGATTCCATTGGTTAGTTGGTTTGCTTTCCACAACTATATTACTTTAGTACTTGTGACAATATTAAAATAGTACTGGAAATAGATACTATGATTCATGTTCACTAAGGAGAGGCACTGAAATTGCATACAGTACTTGATGGAATTCAGAGGTTTCACCGTAAAAGGAAATTTATGCAAACGGATCTTTCGGTTTCAATCCACAATGGTAGTAGTATCCATGTGAAAAATTATCACAATCTTTAACCTCTCATCTGTGTTCTGCACACTAATCTGTTTCTGCAGTGAATGTATCTAATATTCAAGTCTGAAGCAGTTTCAGATGGAACTCATTATAATGAGTGCTAGTCAAGCAATAGTTCTCAAGCAAGGGCAAATCTAAAAATCAGTTGTTAAGATTTTTTGTTTATTCTTCTGGGTATTTTTTTTCTTGATTCCATAGCTTCTGGATGCATTGTTGCTCAGGAGATGTACATTGCATTTAATAGGAATTTCTGCAATACTGCTATTTTTCACAGTGCAAAAATCAAGATACCATCTAGAAATAAGTAATTCTGGAACACCTTTCTGTGTGTATACCATTGATAACAGTTACAGGTGTCTCACTTTTTTCAGGAAAGCATAATGCGGCATTCAAGTCAGGGAGTTTACCTGTACATATATTACATTTTCCTTCCAATACCTGCAGCAAAGGGAGACTGTTTTGTTACCATAACAGCATGAAAGCTGGAATATCTATGACAGAATTGCAACAGTGTCTGTAAAGCCTATGCATGTCTGACTTATGTTGATGTAGAGGCTGATTTGCATATGCACATATACAAATATGAGTGTTGAAATGCAGGGCTGCAAGACCAAAACCTGGTGCTCCGCATATGCAGGCTGGGTTCAAATGCCTGCACACTTTTGTCCAACGTTTTTGGAAATCTCCCTCTTATCAACTTACTTTGTGGCTGCATTGTCATTTCACTGCTTGGATGACTAATATGTTAAGAGGAATACAAATGGCATATGTTGCTGAAAAGTAAATTGGATTTTTATTGCCAAATTTTCTCTCTAAGTTACGTTACTAGCTTACAGCCTTCAGTGAAGTGAACAGAAAGGCTGTATGCATGAGTGCTGTTGGACTGTGACCTTTAAAACAAAAGCAGTTCTGAGTAACACATGAAAAAAGATACCGCTTTATCCTTTGCTTCCAGTTTGAACCTCAGGTATTTTGAAGAACCTTTATGTTTTTCTGGATGCTCTGAGCTACTAACATGGTCAAGTTACTAATACCTTTTCCCACTCCCTCTCCTTGAGTAAACTGCCCTACAAAAATGAATTTCTGCCTTGGAACTGTCCTGTCTCCTTCCCTTGTGCCTTTGGAAATTACTACAGACATGGACAGATGATGGGCCTAGAGGATGCCATAGACCAATCTACATCCTTCAGTGTGATTTTTATTTCATGGGTATCTTTTTGTGGTATATACCTGTCAAATGCTCTTGCTTGAGAATAGCAAAGCATAGGGTGCACGGGTGTTTCCATACTTACAATATGTTTTCTAGAGGTTACCTTTCTGTGGTTTTCAAAATTATCCTAAAAGCAACATCTTCATAATCTACTGGATTATGAGAATTCTTTAATCTTTAGTTCACCCAGGGAGCTCACTGCAGTATTTCTAGAGCACAAATTCACAATTTCTTTTTAGATAAAAGACAAACACTTGATACATCTGCTTAACTACTAGTAAAATCATTGTAGAATAATAGATACATCTATAAATTAGCAATATTAAAGTCTCTGGCAAGCAATTCCTCACATGGGATAAACCCTACCTTTGAACTGTTCCAAGGAAAGTTCTGCTGATTTTAGTGAAACATCTTGCCCATGTCTTAAAACTAATGGTTGAAACTCGCAGGTTAATGCTTTATTTAACATTCTTAAAGTAAGCTAACAAGTCTAGGTCTGTGGTTATATATATATGGATGGAAAGTTGAAGCAATCGAAGGCTAAAGGCAAATGGCCTCACATGTATGAGGAAAAGATGGAGATTGGGACTCAGCTGTTTAGATCATGGTCTCCTTAGAGATTCATGTTCTAAAAAAACCCCACCACATCACAATTAGCTGCCACTTCCAAAAATGAAAGCACATAGTTTTGATCCAGAAAATGTACATGCTGATAGTTAAGAATTTAACATGCAAACAACTCAATTGGCTTTGATGGCTTGCTATAAATTATGCTTATTCCTAAGGTTTTTGTTTGTTTGTTTTAGAAGAACTGGGACACGAGTAATTGAAATCATCCCATGGGTCACTCTCTGGGTCACACAATGACTCATCTGCTGAGCTGGTAACAGAACTGTCTCTGCTGGATCTGTATTGCTTTCCCTGTGCTTCTGGCACCAGGCTCACTGCTAGCTCAGTATGATCTACAAACTTAACATCACCATCTGCTGCCACTCAAGTGGTACAACTCTCTCCCAGCATTCCTGATGTTTTATGTGCCAAAAGCAGAGATTTTAGAATTTGTCAAGTGCTTTGAAGTTGGAAAGTGCTAAACCCCATCAATTTTATGTCCAGTCTGCCTCACCACTTGTATAACCTGAGTTGGATTTTGGGGAGCTCTGAACCTAATTCTATAGAAACTTAAAAAAGAAAAATCAGAATGCAAAGGTCACTCTGGGGGTGCATGTTTATGGTGGTTGTCTTAAGACACACACCCCATGTATTCCTATTGACTCCAGCATAACAGAAAGATAGAGACAAAACACAGTTGACTTAAATAAAAAAAAAAACACATTGAATCAGATCATTGCCAATCTTGAATGGGACCAGTTGATATAAACACAGAGGATTTGGAAGGAAAGTTAGTGTTGGTAAAAACACTCAAGTGAAAATACCATCCATAGAAAGATGGAATAAATTCCAGATAAACCTGTCTGAAGGAAGGCTTAAAAAGACTATATTTCCACTTAAATCTGCCCACATGGCAAATCAGGAGGACTGCAAGAACAGAAGAGGAATTTGAAGACAAAAGTATAACAATTTGTAAACTAATTTCCTTTGTTCCATGTCTATACCCATTTTTTTCCCCACATGTCGAAGGGGACAGTAAGTGTTTGAAAGCTATTGACAAAACTGTGAGAGGAATAAAGAAGTACCTTTATATCCCCTAGCAAGTGGAAGACCATCCCAATCATGCTCTTAACACATCCCTCCAGTAAATTTCCAGAGACTTGATCTACATGTCTCTTCAATCTAACGGGGAAAGAAAGTGAAGTGGAAAATCCTACAGTGGTATAATAGTTTTAAGTTGCAAGCACAAGACCCTGAGCAATACAGTCTAACAGCAAAGCCCTTCTTTCAGTGAGGGGCTGGACCTCCAGATGTCCTTTCTGTGATTCTAATTAGCAATTATCTTGCTTTATGTTACTACCCTAGAAACATGTATTGGGAAGGGATATTTGCTCCTTGAATGTTCATACTTTGACAAGAAGAGCGGGATGTTACTATTCTGGCCATGAATATGAGTGTCGATACTTGATGAGACAAAATGACTGCCAAAACCAGTACTCTATACCTCCAGCAACACGTAAGTGTGCATGATAAAAAAGGGGACAAAAATGGATCAAGCAGCCTGATACTTCCTATTCCTGGTGTTCAAATACCATAATACAAACAATAAAGAGAAATAATAGAAATAATAAATGAAACATTGTCTTTTTCATTTCCAGACAGTTCATTCTTTCACACTCAAAAAAAAAAAAAGGTAAAAAAGCCTTTCGATAAATCTGTCTTGATTGTATCCCTTATATTGGTTTGTTCAGCATGTACTGCTGTGGGCAGCATGCAGTGCCCTATGGAAGGCAAACAAAGACCTCCCATTTGCTTTGTCCTGTTGCCCTAGTTCAGAAATAGCTGCCCAAAAGCAGGAGAATCTGCCCTGACTGTGCCAAGGGTGGAGGAATTATTCATGGTGCAGGGTGAGACAGTCAAAGGACTTTGCAAAGCCTCCCAGGAAAGTAAAAATAAGATTTCTCTTCTGATTTGAAAGAGAAAAATAGGGGCTATTGCAGTGCATGAAGCTACTGAAAAATTGCTGGCCTGAGAGCAAGAAGATTGGAGGGAAAAACACTGTCTCTCTCCTGGGAGACATTGGGCAGAGAGAGAATTGACTGTCATCCCTTCTGTTTTATTCTCTCCTTCCTGCCTAGTCCATCTGAGTTTTCTGTTTAAGAACATTTAACTCTTCCTAGCACATCAGATGCTGAAAATACTTTCAGTGTTCTTGATGGACTCATTTTAAGTAAAACATACAGAAAGTCCACCTCCAGACTTGTTGATCATGTTCCCTCCCAAAATCAACGCTACCCGAGAAGAACGCAAATGATTCAGACACAAAGAGATGAAATTAACATAAACATCTGGATCTAGAAATAAAATCCTGCCCTATGCTTGGACCTACATCTGTTGAAGTGAATAAAAGGCTTTCATTACTATCATTATTCCTTTGAGACCTGCAAAGCATCTGTAAGGTTTTTGGACAAGGCCTACAATGAAAACAACTACCCCATCTTCAAATATTTCCCAAAACTGGAAGGGTGTTTGGTTGAAATCAGCTAGGGGATAGGGAGGATGAACTAGCCAGCCTGAAATATATCTGTTTTGTTACATCCCTGACCAAACTGTGAGGACAAACCCTCTCTGTAGGTGCTTCTGGCTTCCTCCAGAAGCTATAGAAATCCCAGAAATCGGTGGATTTCTTCCCATAGCCTGCTCAGAGTCAAACCTTCCTTCCCAAAAATAACTTAACATGAAAAGTTCCAGATGAAGAATCTGTAGATAAGATTTTTCCCTTTCCCAATTCAGCCTCCCAGACACAATTGGCTTTTCTGCAGGATATAATAAAACAATATATAAGAATTGGCAAAAGACAATTGGAAAAACATTAGAGGACTCTGGCAGATCTGGTAGTATTTGTAACTTGACCTTTTCTGGCTAGCATCCTTGGGTGTGGGAAGCCCTCCCACAACCATTTTAATTCCTTTAAAGAGAGCCAAGGAGCCAGTCCCACGCTGTGACCCATTGCTCAATGTAGTGCATAGCTGGAGCTGGAACTGAGGTCTCCTTCTGGGGATTTAGAGTATGACAAAATTGTTGCTGGGCCCACTCTGCTAAACAACATGCATTCAGCAGGGGACTCTGAGGTAAGTGGTAGTCTCTATGGATTTGCTTTGTTTGAGGGAAACTTGCATATGCACATATAGAAGTGAAAGCCACAGCCTACTGAAGTCAGTGGGAGTCCTCCCACTGTTTCCAGGAAGTTTTAGAGCTGATTCAATAGGATGCTAACTTGTTTTGAGAAAACATGCACGCAAACATCAGCATTTCTGCCCAGGGCTTTGCAGACGCATTCTTCTACTCAATGAGACATTTCTTGTATATAGCACAAATTCCTCAGGTTTCTGTCCGTACTTATATCTTTCTAGTATTCAGCACAAAAAGACCTAAAACATGATCATGTCTTTTGGCTACTACTGTAATGCAACAGATTAATATAATCATCAAATCAGTTTGAGCTCCAGGAAATCTGAGGCTGGTTTTGTGATTCCCCACCATTGAGAACTCATCTTGAATGCAGCCTTTTGGCTGCTGAGTTCTATCTGTTGTTCAAGGGTCTTTGAAGAATGGAAAGATGTTACATTTTGATATAATAAATTGAGCTTTCTAATACATCCAGCTGAAAGGGTAGAAAGAACTGCCTGATGACTTCGTAAGATAAGCAATTATATCCACATAGCCACACTGTGAGAGAGAGGGAGATGAATTAACTGCAGTCAAGACTCCTAAAAGCTATCAAAAAATAAAGACATGTTCAAAAAATTGCTCTACCTTTTAAAATAAAGATCAGGTTGGAAGAGATTGTCAAATAGTTCTGTTACCAGATCTTCTGGGTATGAAATTTTAACTTGTGGTTGGAGGTATTCCTGGTTCTTTTGTATCACAACTATTTTCCTCAATATTGTATTTGCACAGAACTACACCACTCAGTGATTTACAGAAGGGGGGAATGGACAAAAAATTGATGTTCAGTTGTGCACCTTTAAGGCTTCAACTGATCACAGATGTAGCAGATAACATGGTGATTTACCTGTGTGAACCTTGTTAGCCCTGTGAAGCTTATAATTATTCAAATTAGACAAGATTATGGAGTTCGCAGAGAGAAAAAAATGGCATGAGAGCCTTGAGTTCTTGTTTTCCTCATATTCCATTGATAACCCAAATTTTGTCATGTCTAGATTCTTCAGCATTGAAATTAAGTGGAAAATACAGTTTGGCAGCTCACTAATGGTTTTGCCATTTGCAAGGAAAGTGGCTCTAGGTAGAAAAAAAAAGTGTTAATAGTTAATGTTCAGCATGCTCTGCAAACCAATTTGGCTTTCAAGTCTGGCATGGTTGGTTTTATATTAAACTGATGGATTTTTTGCAGCTAGAACTAGTGCTGTCAGACATTTCATTTTCCTTTGTTTCATAAATATATTATGTTGCTCCATTTTCTGTAGTGATTAAGAATGGTAAGATTATTTCAATATTTTCAAACTTTAAATATCTTTGTTCTTAAATTACCAGAGGATAGTTCATGTTTGGTTTCAAGTTCTAACATAAAGTCCTTGGAAAAAATGCACATTGGAATGATCTTTTTCCCATACGCATTGGGCTTTTAACACCTCGGATCTCAAAATACCAAAATGATATTAAACATTTCTTTGTTTCTACTGCAACGGAAAAACTACAAGGACTGGAGTTCTGTTTGGAACTACCATTTGTGCAACAGGATTTAATAAACAGTAGCTAAGAAGAAAGGCCAGAGCAATCCATATGGAGAAACCAGTAGATCTTTTCTTTAGCACTCTGAATAACTTGGCTAGATTTACTCAAGAAAGACAGGAATTGTTCCTGCCAAGTCGTTCTTCCATGCCACTTGTCTTGCAGCAAGAGACCTTGGGGTTTGCCATCTGTGGGGGAGAGGGCATAGGCAAGCCTGCTGCCCCTACAGAAGGTCCACGAAGCTCCGCTCTAAACAAGTGCTGCTCCTGCTTGGGAGGTGCACTCCCATTTTGTTGCTCATGGGTGTTTCTTCGGTGGCAAAGGTGAGTCCTGAGCTGTGAAGTAGGCAACCCCGGGCAATCACAGAGGAAAAAAGGACTGCTGATAAACAGTGAAACCTGTTGAACCAGTACCTCAGGGAAAGTAAGAGATGCTATCATCAATGATTCCACAGGAAGAAAGGAATCTGAAACTCAGGTTTTGGCCAATAAATATAGGCACAAATACTCTTAAAAGAGGTAAGTCTGTGTTCTCAGACACTGTGAACTAAAAAATTCTTTCTCTGTAGGGCTTTGAAGACATAAATACCTCCGAGTAATCATTTTTCTACTTCTTTTTTTTTTTTTTTTTTGCAGACTCTTGGAAAGGGTCATCTTTCTTTGGCAAGATCTGACGAGCTGCCTGCAAAGCCAAATACTGAAAACTAAACTTTCAAAGGAAAACATTTCAACGAAAGACATGCCAGTTTTGACACTTGGTCAAAAACAGTTGGAGAGCAGCCAGCATCTCATACCCTACATAAGACAAAATCCAAAGACAAAGTCTTTTTAATGTGATTTCAGGAATTTGACTCAAATTGCTCTGAGACCTCATTCTGAGGCCATTGGGCCCCATACGAGATGCACTTGTAATTTTCTTAATAGACCTAGAGTGTGCTGTTCCTTCCTATAATGGCTCAAACGTTTACCAAGGTAGAGGAAAATTTGAGTTTGGTTCTCTGTTATCCTAATGATGTCTCCCACTCAAAGCATTAGGATATGGGGAAGAGAGATCATATCTGTTGAAACTGTGAGTGCAAGAGGGAACGCAGCTCTGCAACCTGGTGTATTAGGGCAGGGGTGGGCAAAAGGGATCCTGGTTTCCTGCCCCCACTGCCTAAATTTACCCTGCAAGAATCAATTTGAGAAAATTCCATTTCTATTTCATTTTTTTAAAGGGAGAATTTCAGGGGCAGTTCTGGGAGACCAGATTAAATAGATGGAATCACTTTGCTGAAGCATTTAGCAAGGAGCTAAGTGCACTAGAGGAGACAAGATTTAGGACACGTCATTCTTCTCGTCACCTACCTCCAGGCTGTACCTACCTTTCTCATACAGAAGTACTCAGATTGTCTCTAAACTCAGCTGGCACTCCAGATTAGGAGGTTAAGGTACGTCAGTGTCCACAGCCAGCAGCACACCAGGCAGCAACATGTTTAATACTGTGTTGGCTGCAGTGCTGAGTGACCAGTTGTGCTCACTGGGGACTATGTGAAGCCAAGGAAGCCTTCAGCTTCCAGACCTAATGCTGTGGCGAGACGTCTGCTGCAGCCTGCAGTGATTTGGGGCAGTGATCTGAATTCTACCCCTGGGATCAGGAACACAAAGTAGATTGTAATAGGGTAACACGGTGGGATATATGTCCCTCTGAAATGCTGTGACGACTGGTTTCTCTTCTTAGTGAGGTTTGAAAATGTTCAACTAAATGTATCTATAAGAAACTGGCAATGGAAACTGAAAAATGAGTTGTTTTATAAAAACAACACCAACAAGATAAAGCAAAAATAAGTTTTGGGGCTTATACAAAAAGAACTGTCTGCTAAGACAGGAGATTCCCTCATAAGTGTTACAAATTGGTTGCATAGACTACTTTTGCAATCAAAACAAGAACCCAAATGAATTTCACAGGTCTTACTTTAATGCTTGCTTGCTTAAGGGAGGCTGCAAAATTGTTTGGGTTACTAAACATAAAGCACAGCTTTGACAAAAATGCAAGGGCTGATATAATAAGAATTCCCACTCTCAGAGATCTCTCTGAAATCAGCATAAGGAACCCATGAAAATCAATCACACTTCAATTCACTTTAATTCCCTTGATAGGATAGACCAGTAGATGGGTAAAAATAGTGAAAGACACCATTAGAAACAGACTTATTTTGAAAAGCGCATTGTAAAGAACCCCACATAGTTTGACGTTGGAAGCTGCTACTTCTCTCAATTGCGGTGGCTGGGATTCATACCTCTGGAGAGAGTTGGGACATCAGTGGAGAGAAGCTGACCCTTTCTGCCCCTGCTTACCTGTGAGCCCGCTAGGCCTGCTCCTGAAAAAAGATGCTAGATTTTTGTTATTGTTCTTGTTTTTCTTCTTCTCGCTTAATGGAGACTGGGTATTACTCTCTGGGCTGTTTTCTTAGACTCTCATTTTAAACAACCAATCATTAACTTGATTTCTTTGGAGGAAGAAATCCAAAAATATCAAAAGCTGCACACTTTAAATAATGACTCAAGCATGGCATTCTTAATTCCTGTGAGAGCCAGGGAGATTATTCAATGCATTTCAGGCAAAACAAAATGTCACTTTCACCACCAATCTTAAAATCCAAGGAAGTGAAAAAAAAATGAATCAAAAAGAACAAAATTCCTTTTGTTGCCTCAGGATACATGATAATAAGCATCCTATGAGGGATACATAGAGATTTGTAATAATGATCCAGGGGCCTGTCTTGTGCTCATTCCATACATGAGCAGGACCATGGAAATTAATAGATCTAACCAACAGGAGTAAAGGTCTGCAGGACTCTGCACCTGATCAGCAGTATTTACTTTTGCTCCTTTTGGAGTGTGCAGGATTTTTGAGGGGGTGGGATGTGGAGAGGAGGAAAATACCATAGAAAAAAATACCATAGGAATGGGAAGGTCATCTAAATAAATCATAACTAATGAGGCATCTGCCATTAAAAATAAATCATCATCACTTTGTCACTATCCAATTTCCCATTAAATTAGTTTCCAGGTATGACATCACATCCAATCTTTTCCTATCAGCATTGATGCTTTATTATTGTAAAATGGGAGCACTGGAAGGATGAAAATGCTCAGTGTGCATTAGTAATCAGATTCAGTAATCAGACTGTTTGGAAAGGTGTTCCTCTTGGTGTGTTCTCATTCCTGCTGGCATTTCTGATATAAAAAAACATAAACTAAACAACTAACTCCTACTTATGCAGTTTTGGCAAGGCAGTGTATTCTTCAGATAAGTAATTATTGCTTGATTTTTTTTTAAACTTGTATACACTATTAGTAGAAAAATAATACTGTGACAAAGACTGTCAATCCAAGAATTTCAGAGCAATCTAACAATTTTATCTTAATTAAAACATTTCCCTGGAGAGAGTCATTTTCCCTCAAAACACTGCTTAGATGTGCTGGATGACATTATCTTCCTAATAATAATTTAAGAAAATGCTGTCAATATCATTGTCTTACCAGTTAATCTACTTTGCCTGTTCCCTTGTGTCCTTATCGCAGGTTTCTTATTTCATTTGGAATTACGTTTTGCTGAACTATAAAGAACAGTTATATAAAAGGTAATAACTCAGTCTGATCTGTTGTTGGTGTTTGTATAACCAGGATATTAATGGTCCTCTTTCTAAGTGTCAGGGTAGGCTCACTTACAAAAAGGATTCTACCAACTTTAAACCACGTATAACAGAGAGCAGAACTTGGCCCATCATATAGTTAGCGTATACCTATGTGGTTAGAGTGTAATTGTTAACATGTGACATCTGCAGCAACACTGGGCACGGTAAATGAGAAAAGGGCATTGCTTGATTAACTGCACTGGGGACTGTCATATGAGATGGATGGTTGAAGGAGTGCTTCTGTCAGGACTCCCTGGCACTCCATCTCTGAAATGACTAGTTTCAAAAGTCAGCCATGGACAGCATGCAGTTGTGACCCCAATAGTTTGTCTCAAGATGGAAAGAGCTGTCTGGATAAGAGGAAACTCAGCGGGGCTGGTACAGGCCAGGAAACACTTCAGGTTACAATGTGGTTGTGACTGGTTTCCATTGCCTCATAAATCTGCAGCTCCAGCAGTGTCTGAATTTTCCATTTCAGGGGAAATGGATTTGCATTGTACCGTACCCACAAAGGGTGATAACCTTACTGAGCAAATAACTTTTGCAACTTCAGTGGAGCTGCTCACAAATGGGGCTTCTAAACCTTGCTGTGCTCTTCTAGTCTGATTCGCAGTTGTCCGTGACCTTTTAAGAAATACATTTGTTAATAGTCCTCAAGCCCATAGCCATCAGCCATCTGTACTTCAGGCCCCAGGGACAGTCCAGCCCCAGCCTGATGAACCTCCAGGCATGAAGCTGACTGCTTACTTGTCTGGTTTTTGGGGTTTTTTTTACATCCTGGTCAGCATCTAAAAACACATCCTGGCTTTAATGTCAGGAAAGTTCAAGAAATTTGCCAGCTGCAGTCCCACACTTCCTTTTCCCTGCATTCTGATTTTCTGCAATTTCTCCACAGCATATAGGGGACGAGTTGCAGACCCATCATTTTCCAGAAGACTTTGCTTGACACAGCGTGCAGAAACTATGAGTGTGTTTTGGTGCTGCACATGCAAAACATACAAGCCAATGTTGGAAGCTAGGGTGCGGGTTAAATGACATCATTAAAGTAGAGTAAGGTGATTCATGTGGCTTGGACTGCTGAGAAACAACCTCTTGGTTGGGACTAAACATCAGTGAAGACAAAAATTTACACAACAGTTTCTGCAATTTTGATGTTATTGTGTGACTGGAGCTTCCCCTTTAAGGTTATTCCTGATTCACTTTTGCTCAGGTCCAAAGACAAAATCTACGTTAGCAAGAAAGCTTATGTTGTAGTTTGCAAGATATATATACCTCATTGCATTGATAACACAACATGAAACTATTGCACACGGTGTGTCAGCTAACCACCTGGGAGAAGGGTATGCTATTCTACGCTGAAAGCAATTGTTACTGTGAAGCTTTAAGAGCCTTAAAACACAAGTGTTATGAAACTGTTTAAAGAAGTTGTTGACAATCTTACAAAAAAGGTGCACAAATAACTTCACAAGAAGAACCTAAAACCTTAAATGGAATAAAAGGAGTGTGATTTATTCTGAACGTACACAGAGCAACCGAAAGCCAATCATGGTCCGGAGCATCAGAAGATCAACACAAAACTTTCAGAATAACAGCAAACTCCTCTTTCTTACAAAATCAACTTCTATTCACTTCAAGTGACAGTTTAGGACAAGTCTACTTTGCACTAGGTTGACACAATGCTGTGCTTTCAAAGGTATCTTCCACCCAGAATTGCTTATGTTGACAGGTACCCAGAGACTCAAAGCGAGAAGCTCTGCTTTTCTTGGTTGAGGATGCACTGAGAATTTCTTGCCTGTATTGTACAAAGGTCATTCCCAAAACCGGCTGTTCCCATGGAAATAACAATGTGGAATTCATCAGGAGGTGGAAATTCAGACCCCTGGCCAGTTTTGGTATTTGAACAATTTCTTTCACCATAAATGAAGGCAAGAGTCAGTATGTTACAATTTTTCATTAAAAAAGTCTAAAATTTGTATTTAGAAAAGTTAACATACAGAATCACAGAATGGTCAGGGTTGGAAGGGACCTCTGGAGTCCATCTAGTCCAACCCCCCTGCCAGAGCAGGTTCACCTACAGCAGATAACACTTTGGGCTGAATCAGCGTTATGCTGAACATATCTGAGCTACTGAGGTGTTCTCAAGGAAGCTGTGTTTCAAATACTGAAAACCACTGTTCACCTATGAGTTAGGTTTCCTAGATGGACAATGTTTTATGTGTTCCAGATTGGGCCATGGTTTTAGTGTGATGCACAGCCTCAGGGGAGACCACGTGGTGTCATGGGCCAGGTGGTACCATACCCCAGCCTAGTCCACATAAGGCATCCTTGGACTCATTGTCTTGGATTAATGAGTGGAAAGTAAATATCTTGATTAGATTTTCAGAAATAGTAGAAGAAATATTTTCAGGAAATATTAGAAATATGGGAAAAATACCATGTTCAGGAAAAAAAAAAGGGACTTGACTGATCTGTTATTGAAATGCAAGTGCCAAGCAGTAACTGAAGTTGCCGGAGAAAACTTCTACATGAGCAGAAGACACCTAACAAACCTCTGCAGTATCCATCCCTGTTACACGGACTAGGCCACAGGGCTGAGGATTTACCCTGTAGTCTCTACCTCTTTTAACTGCTGATTTAGACTGTATGAATGGAAGTTTAGTCTTGTGTAAAGCAGCATTAGCGGCATTTCAAGGTTGCAGGTTGTTCAATGAGCCTGGTATGTCTGTGGGAAAATAAATCAGTTTCTGTAAATCGGGAAAAATAAAGTACTTACAAAATCTGCCTGTGAAATTTGGAGGATGACCCACTAAGTTTGATTTGCTTGTTTTATGGTGCTCCCGGGGGCTGTGTTTTGTTTAGAGTTTGGTATTAAGTAGTCTAATTGTGACTGTAGATGGGGGCCTTTTTCATTTGCATAATCTTCTCATGGGACTACAGCTGCTAATTTGGTGATTAATTATCCATATTACACACTGTTTATTTGACCATGCCTAGATTAATTTCTCTTTCCAAGCAAATCACATTTAGATATGAATTTGCATATCTTGATTACATTTTAATGCCTTGGCTATCATTGTTTCTTCCCTGGGTACCTCATCAGATTAGAGAAGAGTGCTCAAGCAGGGAATGATGGAATGTCTTAAATGACATTGCATATCACTGGACAGGCCATGCACATGACTCCATGTTAATGGAAAATGTGTTCCTTTTATTATCAGGAAGGTTATGACACCTAGACTGCAGGTCCTTTGCAAGTTCTGTGGCATTATTACATTATTACTTAAGGAAATGTTTCAAGCAGGTTATTTTAGCAAGATAATATAAAGAAAATAACTGATATATGTGCACAAATCTAAAAGGTACTGATGTTCATAGATTTTCATCTGCACTTCAGCTCTTCCAAAACTTTTCTACCTTTATAGGAAGAATAAATATATGTAAAGCTTCTCCCTAATTTAACAATAGGAGTTAAGTCACAGGCATAGAACATGTATTTTAAGAATATAGTTCAGAATGTAACACGACAAACCCTTGAATATATTCCAATAAAAATCACAAAGCCAATTTGTTCCTGACACGCTTTTCTGAGACAAGTTTTTGCAAGAATTGCATTCTAACACAGCTGGAATCTGTGCAAACAACAGGAAAAATAGGATCAGTATATTCATAAAAACCTTTCCAAGGATCACTGTAGTATCTTAACAGTCAACTAGAACATTCTCTTTATAAGGCAAGCTGCTTATTCTGAATACCTTGGAGTTTATGTATGCCTTGTATATTGGGAATTTTGTGTCTCTATTTTATTTTCTTTCACAGCACAGAGGTACTACATCTAGGTACAGCCTTAAAAATAGAATAATATTTATTGTAAGAAGTGTGAATTTTTATAGTTTTTCTAATTAAAGAGTGTTGTCTTACGTACATTTATCTATTTCATCATAGCAATGATCTGTACACAATATAAATTATAAAATGCAATACATCACTGTTGTAACAGTAATTAATTCCATCATTCTTTCCCATAAGATGAAGGCAAAAAAATACACTGAGATCTCCAAACATGTGGTTACACACAGGCTTGTGGGGGAGGGAAGAGGAATATTATATACTGACTTATCGCAATCATTAACACATTCTATTTGATGTCTTCTAAGTGCTCTTCCAACACTCCTTGTATCCAGGAGAAGAAAGCTAACAAGTAAAATTGTAATTGTTAAAACTTGATAACCCAAACATATTCCTGTCTTTCTGAGGGGAGTTTTTTGTGTGTTCGGAGCATTTTATCACCATATGAAAGTCAATGACTCCTATCCACAAAACATTTCAGGAAGTATGTCAAAATATTGGGAGCCTGACCCTAAAAACACCTCCCTGTTAAAATCAGGCTGATTATTCATATGAGTGAAGTTATTCACATGTGTTAGTATTTGCTGTAGCAGACCCTTGACCTTTGGCTTTACGGGAAGACAACACAGTTGTCATGATTTCACAATATAAATAGACACTATTAAAAGACCCAGAGTAACAACTTAGACTTACTGGGATTGAAAACAAAGCATCATAAATGTTTATGGATGTCACAAATAAAAGGGCAACTTCAAGTTCATGTGAGCTCTGCACATTTGTTGTTTGAAGTCCAAGTTCATGGGCTGCAGTCCTCCTCAAGAAATGCCTGCCAACACATGTACACATATTTCAGTATCAGTTTGATCCTCCTTTTAAAAACAAACTGTGTTTTGTTGCACAATGAAGATGAAAAACAAATTAAACCAGAATTAATACTCCCTAAGGAATGAAAACCAGCTTTGGAAACTGCATCCAAACTTTTAATTATTATTATGTTGTAGCTTATAAAACTTTCAAATGCCAAACTAACATTTAATAAAGAAGTGGGTGGGCAACTACATCATGAAGCCCCCAAACACAATAAACAAAGCTGCTGGCAAACATGATGCCTTTCTCTGTTCCAAAAGAGTGTTCTTTGTGTTATTGTCCTCAGTGAGGCATGAAGGGTTTGGATGAAATTCTTGCCACATTGAAACCAATGGTAAAAACTATTGACTTGGAGCCAAAATGTCACCCTCTGTATTAAATTAAAAAGAAAGAAGGGGGGAGAAGATGATGACCGAACTGACCCGTAGCACAGAAATGAGGGCTTGTTGTGGGCTGCAGCCCCTGGCTGGTGGTGCTGCACTGGCCCCCAAGGCTCGCCCCTGATGCACCGTGGGTGACCTTGGTCCTTGCTGTCGCTGGCTCGGCCCAGAGCCTTGCACAACCACAGCAGCTGCTCCACCCCTTGCCGGCATCAGTGCTGCAACCAGCAGCAACTGGTCTTTGCAAACGTGCTCTGCTAGCTTAGGACAAGTAAACAGGGAGGAGGATCCTAACAAAGAGCTTTACTGAACCTCCAAATACTTGGGAAATTGTGCTGGAGAAGGCCCTCAATCTGTCCAGCTGAAACTCCCCCTCAAGCCCCCAGATGTATTTGCTTTGGTCCTGATGGGGAGATGAACAATGTGGGTGATGCAGTAATGTTTTCCATTGCTAGCGTACGTATTCCCCTTGTCTAGCTGAGAAGAAAATTCCCTGATGAACCTTATTCATATTATTTCCCCACGTGAAAAACATGGCGAGAGAAGTGTAATGGTAGCATCCACTATGGAGTCACACTGGTTGATACCCAAAAGGGTCTGAGAGAAACTAGATGAAGGTGTGTTTTCCTGTCTGCTTGAAGCCCAGAGGTGAGTTTTATTCCCCTTCCAGGCGTAACCCTCCAGATGATCGGGCATTTTGAATACGGCCAAGCTATTCTTATGTGACAAATCTAGGAGGGAGTTCAGTAAGAAGGCAATGAAGAAAAAAGTCCATTGTTAAAGGGAAAAATTGAAGTGGAAGAAAAAACAACAACAAAACCACTCTACCAAACAACTCAAACATCTGCCTGAGTGAGATTTCCTGCATGGAGCCAGTGAATATTACTCTTTCTGGTGTTATAAATTGGGTGTGTATTTATTACTTGGACGTGTTCCTTAGTCTTATGTTTCTTCTGATAACAGAAAAGGAAAATTAAAGAAATTACTGCAAATGGAAGAAATTAGGAATGTTTTTCCAAATGTTCTGGAGCTTTTCAGTAGCTCTCATGGACTACGTTGGAAGTCCTCCTCCTACTGTTTTATTAAGACATGCAGGAAGCGTACCTGTATCTAATAAAGGCACAAGGGTGCTAAATTTGGACCTACCTATTGCTCTTTACAAATCAGCATGATGATAATCATTAAAAGTCAAACAGACTTCAACAAAGTTCTTTCAAAAGTTTTTTGTGCAATCTGTTAGGCTTGTGTCTCTTTATGCATTCTTCTCTTTAATTAGAAAAAATATCTCTATACCATTGTTCTGATATACTCACATATAATATATGAACTTTTGTATCCATCTATGAGCCCACTTCCAACAAAATGTTCTAAAATCTTTGATAGAAATCTTTAAAGTCTCCACATTTATAGTAATGTTAATATTGTGTGAGAACAGCCCACTGTTTGGCTGGTAGCTTCCATCAGTTGCAGCTGTCCACATCTTTTTGTATGTTGTGGGTTCTTTCACTTTTCAAACAATAGCCTTATGTCTAATAAAGTGTTCCTGAAATGAGTACATACCTTTATAAGCCTTGGAAGCAGCTGTCACGTGTATGTTAGCTCAGCTGTATTTCAGCAATTTTCTTGTGGCAGTGGCTATGCTAGGGAATGGGAAATGTGTAAACACACATGGATGCCACCCTGTGTTAGAGTTCTGCTTCTTGCAGGCAACCCCAGAAAAGCCAGCATTTGACATAAATTAATCTTTTGAACAGTTATTCACAAGAGGCAAATGTTATCCTTCTCATTTCTGAGTGATATTCCCAGCAAGAGGAAGATAATATATCATTTAATTACATTTGTATATGACTCAATGCATTAAAATATGCAGTTATTTAAAACTAGCAAAACAATATATATTTTTAATGACTAACATTTATGACTTGCATTCCTAAAAATCAAGTTGGTCATTACTAAGAGCATATTTACAGGATATTTTTGTACGAAATTTATGAAAGAAAACAAAACTGGTTGGATTGTATAAATAAATAAATATAAATTCTAATGAATAGCAGCAGCAAGGTTGTTTTCTGTCTGCACTTGGGAAAATGTCACTATAAAAAACAAGAGCCTGGGAGATTTATGGAGAAGAGCCCTTCAGAAAAAAATGTCAAGGGAGTCAAAATTGAGTGCATGGGTTGTTCACTGCAGTAGATTAAAAGGAATGTTCGCCTAAGAGTTGATACGTGCCTGTAGGATTATTCAGCATCCTTCTTCATCTGCTCTCTCTTAATCAGGGTGAAATCAAATCTTCTGCTAATCAGCATAAGACCCCGCTGGATCCCGAGTTATCAGCTGAGCAGTGAGCATGACCTAACTAGCCTTCCTAAGGAAGAAATTCTCGTTGGACTCTGCAACCAAACTCCTATTGACCAAAGCAGGGTCAGAGTTGCACTTGATCCAGTCTCCCCTGCCTTCCCTCGCTCCTCCTTCTTGACCAAGATGATGTGGAGCGGCACTGTGACCTTTTCACTGGTGATGGGACCTAGTATGTTTAAAAGGCCTTTCTTTCTGGCATCTTTCTAGCGCCTTTATCTCACTCACTACGTCGCTTACCTGCAGAGAAGTGCTGCACTCTGATATATACAACTGTTAATTCAGAGAACCCACATCCTTTTAAATGTACTTTTCCTTGAAAGCGAGCTCTTGGATAACCTGCCATAGTCCATCAGCCTGATGGGTTCCCCATGCAGCAACAGAGCTCTGGGCAAAGTGGGAAAGCCCAGGTTACCTGGGGTGAGAGCCTTTCCCTCTTCCCTGCTCTTGCTGCTGGCTCCTTGAGAGCTCCCATGGGAACGAAAGCCTACCAGTGACCCTGCACCTGGGCCAAGGGCTGGCTGGTGCCTCAGGAGAGGCCAAGCTGCTCTCTTCAGAGTGGAAACTGGATGCCTTGGATGAGGCTCTGCTGGCACCCAACTGGTCATGGAGGATACTCTGTTGGGGCCAACCACCCAGAACACTGAGACTGTCCAGGACAGCCCTGACGAAATAGCTCTTGGTATCTACAGCAATGATGGTGAGAGGGCTTTTTAATCCCCTATCTCCCCCTTCCCCCCAAACCTGGCAGTCTGCAGACAGTTTGAGAGCTGCAGCAAGTGGGTGATGAACGGCAGCCAATTGCCCTATGTCTTTTAAACCCACACCTGCCTGCCCTGCAGGTAAGCTCCCTATATTAACCTCCCACAGACAGTCCTGCTTTGGAAGAATTAAAGGTGGAGGAGCAGTGTGTGAACATTTTTAAAAGCCCACTGATAACCTGTGGGCCACAGGCATGAAAATGTGGTAGCTCCCACTGATACAGGAATTACCCTATTCATATTGTCAAAAGTTTCATGCACATTTCAAAGCTGGTGACATATTTCCCCTGAACTTTTGCTCTGCCAAATTAGTAAAGGTTTCTGCATAAGCATTCTGAGCCTGATTCAGCAAGTAATTAACCATCTACCTCAAGGCCTTCTAAATCAAGAACTTTGTGCTGATGGAAGAGCAACGTAAGTACCTGGGTTAATTTTAACCTACTGTACATATCAGCATTTCCTTCATACTTTCTCAAGCTTAAAGGACACTAATTTTTATCTTTGTGCTGCTTTGGCCAGTTCCAAAGGTACTCAAATATTTCTCCAAAGAGCAGTATTGTAAGGGGCACAAAGCATATCTTGGTGTCTAGTTAGGCCCAAGTCTATAATTTGGCTACTGAGGAGTTGGTATGATTTCTGTTAAAGCAGCCAGCAGAGGCAAAGCGAAATAAGTGTTCATATATATATGGTCATAACCCAGCCTAATCCAGCCTGGATGCATATTCTGTAAATTGCATATAATCAGTGAAATTGGCTGTGATGTAAGAGATCTCCTGTTATGACAAACAAAGGAGCCATTGAAAGTCACCAAACATTTGCCTTATGCATACACACTAACAGTACAAGGGAAATGGAATATTAGAATTTGTGAACAAATAAAAACAAACAACTTACTAACAGAAGAGGTCAACAGAAGTTAGCAAGAGATAGAAAATTAGTTTGATTTAAATGCGTAAACCAAATTATTGTATGAGCCATACTAGAAGAGAAAAATAACCTTTCCTGATTGCTTTAAAGAAATAAATAATGTTTCTGTCACATTTCCTGAAGTACATAAACACTGAATAATATAACCGGTATGGTGTCCTTATAAGTTTCTCTAAAACAATGCTGTACATCCAAAAAGGAATAACTTTACTTCTTTAATGAAACTGGCAGAGAGAGATCCACTTACTTGGGAAGCCAGGCATGGTTTGCATTAAAACTGCTTCACAACCCTAATTCTCCAAATTTAGAGGGCTTTAAACGCTTAATGCACTCGAGTCATGTTTTGGTCAGAGAATTCAGAGCTGCATTTGGTGTTTCCTTAAGCTGCCTCGGCAATGTGTGTGCCAGGCGTGAGGGGGTGGGTTGTGTTGTTCACTATATTTTATTTGTTACAGTAAATGCCATAAGTAAGGCTGGTCAAAACCAGAACTGTTTGTTTTGGTTTTTTTTTAATATAATTTAAAATGAAATGTTATCTTTAGTATTTTATTTCTTTAATCCCTTCCTCTCTCTATTTACATTTCAAAATTTTATTTTAATTGGAATCTGAAACAATATGAGGAAAATTGTCTTCAAAATAGGCATTGGAAACATTAGTTTCCATGGGACAATAAGCAGGAACCATCTTTCTACCTATCCTAATAATTAACATTCCTTGCTGGGTGAATCAATGTAAGTAAAATGCTTTTGTTGGTGTCAAGGCAGCCCCTTCCAATCTTCCAACTAATATTCCACAGGAAATTTACCTGCCTGTCCTCGAATAATCTGCTGTCTTGTTAGCTGGCAGATACAGGTGTCAAGAATTTGGATTGTTTTGACAATGTTAAATCAAACAACTGAGGGACAAATCCAAAACCCACTGATTAACAAAATAACATATTCAAATAATAAGTCCATTTATAACAGTCACACATGAAGTATGATAAACAGAAGGGGTGATGCTTGTTGCTTGCAAAGCACCTGGAACCAAATCTTATTTTAAACTACAGATATGTCTCACAGTATCATGCTATGCCATATAAATTGTATTTTCTGATCCTTTCCTCATGGTATGTGTGTAGGGAGGAGAGTAAAGGATGGAAGGGCACTGTTGTGAGACAACCTTCTTTAGACAACCTTAGGATTCAATTTAATAGCTCCCAGGAAAAAAGTGGAGCCAGTATTTAATTACTTTGACTAAAATTATATATTTCATCAGCTGTAAACAAAAGTAATCACATTCGTTATGATGAAAAATGATGCAAATACTTACTTTTGATTTGGAGAATGCCAGAAAACTAGAGTCCTGTTACATTGTGATTAATTGATTCAGAATGGTTCCTGTCGAGTAATTTTATGCTTAATGAGAGTCCATCCATTCAATTTGTTATCCATTCTCTTTTCATAGAATATATAAGGGTCTCAGGTGCAAATTTAAACTGCCTTTCATAAAATATAGATCTTTAGAAAAATAAATTATAACTCCAAGATTTACGAACACTCTTTAGAACAATATAATTTCAAAGAATTCAGATTGATTCATGTGTTTCAAAAAGAAAAAGCTGTTCCAGTAAATTCATATTTTTGCCTACCTGCAAGAACGAAAAAAAAAAATCAGGATAACAATCAGAATAATCTGTTAAGAACTGCATGGCATACAGTTAATATTTCTGTAAGTCTGTATGCCAGCCTGAAATATGTCATGTAGATACACAATACCCATACTGTGCCCTGTTTCTGGCAGCTAATCAGGAAACTCTCATTAGTTAGTGATTAATTAAGGGAGGTACACCTGAAGTCATTATGACCAGTGGGTATTGGCAGGAATCATGTTTATTTTTTGCAAATTTCATCTTGTCAAGCTGCATTAGGACACAAGTTGTCATATTAGCTTATCCTTTATGACAGGTGATATGATCACACTATGACACAATGCACACGGAGCAGTGACATGCAATATACCAAAATATGACAGCAAAGATGGACCCTGGGAAAAAAATATACATGTTTCTCTAAAAATGAACGTGAAAACACACTGAACAAAACATCTGCCTGTAATGAGTAATTTCCATTAAACAGAAACGCCTTGTCCTCCTCACCTTGCGTGAACATGTATATGTCACCAGGACCAGGACTGGTCTAGTGGGAGGTGTCTCTGCCTATGGCAGGGGGGTTGGAACTCGATGATCTTCAAGGTCCTTTCCAACCTAAACCATTCTATGATTCTATGATTACACTTGAATCGCCTGTTACAATCAACGTGAACGGAGGAGCCAGAGGAACTGCCAGTACGATACCGGCTGCATCGAGGGAACAGACTACAGGTCTGTGGAGGTCCAGTTCTATAGCGAACAAAGTTTATGATTTCAAATATGCTGAATGAGTCTGTTCTTTCCACAGCACTGGGCATAGATAGAAATGGCAGGACTCAGTGAATTCCTTGAAACTGTGCTCAACCCATGACTTTTGAGCTATGCACGTACACAGCTGCTCTGGAAGTCGGGTGACTCCACCCAATAGCGCTCAGTCTACTCAAAGAGATGCTGTCCTGTTCTTGCAAACTCACCACTGCCTTTTGCCTCTCATGACTAACGGGGGCACAACACTGGAACAGGAGGGGATGCAATTCTGGCAAATTTTGGCATGGGATGCAAATACTCGTAGCCCCTAAGTTGCTCTGCTATTGCCATGATTCCTTTTGCCGTGTGCATAATTTAGTCTTGCTGCCATATGACAACTGATGTAATATGTAAGATCTACTTTACCTTGTTTACCAATGCCTCTGGCAATCTAAGGCTTGCAATGATCAAACTGGTATGCGTCTGTTCCTGGTCCACCCTGGGAGTCCCCGCAGAGTACTTTCTTAGGCATCCATCTGCACTCTCTCTTGCCAAACTCCACTCCACACAAGTAAAGCTGCTTGAAGTGCATAATTTTTCATTGTGATATGTGTGATTACTATTGTTTACAGCTGATGAAATGCACAATTTTATTCACGCTAATTAAATACGGGCTCAGTTCTTTTCTGGGAGCCATTAAGCTGAATTCTAAAGCTGTTTAAAAGAGGTCATCTCACAGCAGTGCCTGCTTCAGCGTCTAACAGAGTTTGTCACAGCTGGGGCTGAACCTTTTCAGAGTTGGCTTAACTATGCTTGTGCTTGCAACCATACCACTCTGACATGTGGATGCGTTCCTCCTCTCAGCCCTGCTGAGCTGCAATCCCTTGCTACGAGAAGGAAGGGCTTGTTTACCCCAACCTTGCTCCTTTCTCCAGCCTCGGTGTGAAGAGGTGCAAACCCATCCCCTCAGCCTTGACTTTCTGGGGGCAGCAGCAGCAACGTGATCCCTTCTTCCCCTCCTGTGAGACGACACACTCTGCTGCACTGTGCCTACAGCATGCTTACCATAGCTAAGACATCCTCCTCCAGGAGATCGATTTTTGCAAATGGAATCATCCTGTGGCAGATGGAAACGATATGCTCAAAACAGCATCCCACCCCCATTGGTAAATGATCCTCTTACATGTGCGAATTCATTATCTCTGTAGGGGCAATACAAAATTGAGCCATGACATAATCCAAGGTTATCTTTCAGGAGGAGATGAAGCTGCCTGGCAGAATGCATTGATTGATGAAGATAGAGTGTCGACAAATGAATATATGATCTGCTCAAATTAAAAGAAAATTCAATTCACAGGCTGAAACAGCATTTAGATAGCATTAAGGATGAGATAGAAACCAACAAGTCAGGAAATTCTGCAGTGAAAAGCATGTCCTATCTGTGACTTTTCTGGCTTTTGTAAGTTTATACCACAAATATAATTATTCAGCTACAATTATCATGTGTGCCCTCATTTTTTCATTTGTGACACGGTATTTTAGAGAATATCTTTTTAGCACCAACTATGTAAAATCATTCCTTTCTGTAAATACCACACAATGCACTTAACATACCCTTGACTCGCAGAATATGTACCTGTGGGTGTTTTTTGATGTATCTAATAATATTTTGGTATTAAGTCATTAAATAAAACAAGGAAAAAATAGGAATGCCTTTTGCAGAAGATAACTCTGCATAATATTTTGATAATCAAGTGTGCTTATTTTGTTAACCACTTTGTGTATACATAGATCACACAATCACCATGCCAGTCTACTCAC
This sequence comes from Anarhynchus alexandrinus, assembly GCA_008711295.1. Lineage (NCBI taxonomy): Eukaryota > Metazoa > Chordata > Aves > Charadriiformes > Charadriidae > Anarhynchus > Anarhynchus alexandrinus. The sequence continues at coordinate 4,215,040 of VUYV01000041.1, forward strand.
AGAAACAGTGTTTTGGTTTCAGAGGACCCATTATCGTATAAATTGTTTATGGTTCACATAGTGAACAAAATGTTTTAAATGGAAATTTATAGCTTTAAATTAAGTGTGAAATTTTAAAGAGGGCAACATTGACTTGTTCTGTATCTAATCTTTCTAACAGTCTCGGTAGTCGCATGCACTCACGCACACACAAAGGCACACAAGCGCTCCTTTTTATCTTTGCTGTGATTGTGATCTTTTCACAAGAAAAAAAAAAAATCCCCAAACTGAGAGACTGCCATTGGCGTTGCTCCAGCAGCGAAGGCTGAATTGGACGCTCATGTCAGCTGCACATCTGGCCTCTGCCAGGCAGCTCCGGCTTTAGCCCGCAGACCTTGCTGGAAGGGCCACAGCCTCACCCAGTCCCTACTCTTGCCTTTTGCTATCGTTTCCTGAAACAACACCCAGCGTGAGAAGGGATTTCAGATGCCCCAAACTGAGTGGGCTGAAGACCTGATTTTTGAAGTTTGTTCTAACCATGCCCATGGACATCACTTTGGAGTATTGACTCGGTCCCATAAAATATGTGTTTTTAAAATAGATGTTGTCATGCAATAACATTACTGCGTGCAGGGGCAAAGACAAGACTCTGGGCTTATTTCCACACCCTCTTCTGAGACTGCTGTTGGACAGAAGAGTAGGATTTCCAGCAATACAAAGACATTTCACACCAAAATTCCAGTAACTGAGGTTTCAGGATGCACTGGGACGTGTTTGTATATGAGGTATTGCATTTTTCCTGTGAAGAATTGCATCTTGTTTCCCCTATTTTTGTCCCTTGGACTTCTATTGAATCTAAACTGCATTAGATAACCAGATCCCTTTAAATTAGGTCAAAGATATCCTATCTCAGGCCTTAGAAGACTTAACAGGTCAGGGAAGAAGGGCCTCACCCAAGTCAGTTATGCCTGGGCATGTTAAATAAAGCCTGGCCAGGCAGAGAAAATGGGGCTGGAACAAATGTCTGACATCTCTGAATACGTATCTGTCAAAGACGAAGAAGCTGAATTGTAGCAGATTAAGGGGTTTTTTTTCTATTCATCCTGACATTTTTCTTAGGTGTTGCAATTCAAAATTTCTTAGGTCTCAAAAAACAGGTCCTTGAATGTATATATTTCTGCAAACTCTTCTATGTTGGTGAAATGGATTTTAAGATCAAAAAAGTAGCTATAATTATTATTATTATTAATAATACTATTATCATTACTATTTTTGTTCATCCTTATGAAAGTGTATAAGGATTTAATGTTGGAAAAAAAGTGGCTGCCTCTCAGTGTGTATGTCCATTCTGTTAACAAGATTCCTGTCCGCTCTTAGCGTGTTTAGCAGCATTTTTACTTTGAAGTGACAACTCTAACACTTTCATGAATAATAACAACAGTACTAATAAAAATTAAAATCTTTTTGTTCCCTCTACTGTATAAGTCAGCGCAATCAAATTTCAACTGGAGCACAAGATACTTAAGGCTAAGCCTATTCTTCTTGATGGAGTTAGAGTCCCATTAGAGTTACGGGACATTTATTTTCATTCATTCCCTCAAGGATGTAGATACCTCCTTGAAAAAGGTTCCAAGACAATATTGACCTACATGGTACTTTCTTCTAAGGGACATATTCTGAATCTGATTCTTGTGCTGTTTCATATGGAAAATGTATTACTGCATTGAAATTGCTGCATAGCTGCAGGAAAAATGCACTTAAACCCAAAGGTGACATTGAGTAGCAAGACAAAAAGCAAAAGTGGATTTGAACTGACAGGCAAAGCTAGAATAGCAAATATGTTGTTCAGATACTGGTATTTTATGTATGACCATTACTTGCATAAGTGATGATTCAGCGGGAAGACTTTAATCAAGATTGGAGCCCCATGATGCCAAGTGCGACACTGCATGGACATGAAACACAGCCCCTGCCCCAAACAACATCCCAGTTTATAGGCAAAAGCAGAGTGGAAGGAAGAATGGAAGCAAAGGCAAGCCAGGACTAGTACACTCCATCCTAACTCTGTTTCTTATGGCTACTGCCCCATGAAATTAGTTTGACAAATCTATGTATGTCAGCTGTCTGCTTGATTTTTTTTTGGTTCTGCCTTCGAAGTCAAAGTTGGCAAACTTTCAAGATGCCTAGCTTACGTCTGAAAATAACACTCTTAGGTAGATTTTTAAGAATATCTTTTACTCGCTGTTTTTTTTCAGAGAAGTTAAGCACCTAGCTTCCATCATTTCCAAGGGAGGTAGGCTTCAGAGCCCTTTCAGAAGGATCGCCTTGATGTTTGCAGTGCTGACTGCTGTAGCAATTACACTATTTAAAAGAAGGTGGAAAACTGCATATACTGAAATGATCACTGGAACCTGCCCTGGCACAACTGCCTACTGCCAACTTCAACAAATTGGAGACACTGCACTGCAACACTACCGTGATACTTAGTGATGATATTCCCAGCTCCTGTTCAAACCCTGGGGTGAGGTTTACATCAACTAACTACAGATGTTGAAAACCTACAGTCCTCAATAAGCCACCCATGGAAAATGAATTGTGGAAAAGAGGCACTTAGTATTTCGTCTCACCCAAAAGTAGAAGTCCAAAATAGGTGAGATGAGTTTCTATTTTACAGCAAGCTCTATCTGCATCTCAAAACTCCTTTTGTAAAACTACTCCAGACTACCACTCCTGTGAACATTAACCCAAGCTTGCTACCAACTGGGTGAAAAGAGTGCCTGAGTTTCCCTTGTGAATCTAGTGCAAAGGGATTTAAGCCATGCAAGTGCCAATTTAATAATGATCCTATAAATAGACTGTGCATTACTCACTTGAAGCAATTTGGTACAGAAACACAAATCTGGGTCAGCAGCATCTTAAATGAACTGTACCATGCTTGAAACATCAAGCTTCATTTCTCATATGACGAACAGTAGGTTGCTTGTTCAGTATTTTTTTAATAGTTGGCAAAATAGTCATAATTGCCTCCTTTTCAGGTTCATAATACACACCTTGTGACTGTTCCGAACTAGAAGACCCCACCTAAAGAGTGAGGGGAAAAATCAGCAGCACATTGGTTTCAAACTTCTCCAGTTGCATGCTAATAATGCATGTGTCACTGCTTTCGTATATTCACCATGGAGAATAAAAGTAATTAGAAGCTACATATGCCAGAGATATTTGTAGCTATAAAGAGGACATTGTGGCCAATATGTGGTAATGAGATCTGTGCTACTAATGTGCAGAATTTTAACAAAACAAAAGGCTTATTAAATCCATGTATACTTTGGGTAAGAGGACAAAGAGCATCAGTCAGGATGTTTTGGATTTTAGGATTTTACAGGAAAGGATGTGGCTGCTGTCATGGGGAGGGGGTGCTCTGCAGCTTCATGTGAGTAGATGGCACTATTAGGTGAGGGAGCTACAGGCACCCTTCTGCCCTGCTATCACATTGTTCATCACTGTGACACCTAGTTTTCATTGTTCTGGCATCAGTGGAGAACCGAGAATCGTACCGAGGCTCCCAGTGTGCTCAGTGATCCTATGGAAACAGGACTCAGAAGAGACCCCGTGAGTACCAGAGCAGGAAGATGCCTTGAGCTGCCCAACAGGAACCACTGCTGAGGCTTGTGCCCTGTGTTACAAGGGGGGAGTCTCAAACATGCCCCTCCATGGGGCAAAGGTGCTCCAGGTCCCCAGGATGCAGTCCATTCAGAGACCCAGCCTGGAGGAGTTTCCCAAGAACAGGTACCCACTGGCTCTCTTTTGAGTAACTGAGCCAGGTTCACTCATCGTGTTCTCAAACAGGGGCAGAGGAATAGCATTCATGCTATTCCAACACCATCTTATTTATGTTACAGTCCTGGGAGGAGGTATTGGAGGCAGGTGTTCCCCTTTCAAGCATAATGCTCTAACTGCCCTCTTTGTCGGTTTGCCAGCTCACTGATTAGGACTCTCACCTGAAATATTTGGAAAAGAGGCTTAAATCTCCATCTCAGACAAAAGAGCGTAAACCTGGGACATCCATTTGCTGGAAAGGTAATTTAACAATACCACCACTAGACAGAAAATGAACATCACCACCTTCTTCTTTGGCTATGTCTTAAAGGCAAGGGGAACCGCAGCTTCTTTTTGGCAGGGAATCCTGCCCAGAGATTTTCAGTTCACCCCAATATCATCTACAGGACAGAGGAGCTGGACATGGACTTTCCAGGTCCCACATCCTGGCTTGATTAGACAGACCTAGCCACACTATGGTTGTTTGTGGGTGCTGAGACATTCGGCTGCATCCACCTGGAAAAAAATGTCTCAGCACTTCAGGCAAACGCAAAAGGAGACACAAGTAAGTGGGTCTTTTTGAGAGTGCAGTTTTGGGCTGGTGCAGGATTACAGCACGTTTTAGATTTGGCTCAAAGTCAACGAACAACGTGTTAACTCCTGATTTGTATCCCATTATAGCCAGCTCCCAGCAACAAAATTCTCACTAGCTTTAGCTAGGAAAGGCTACAGCTCTCAGTATTTCTGCTTATTTCAGCGCAGTAACGCCACGGACGACCTTGCCTCAGAATCTCAGACAGGGGAAACAACACATTTATGCTGAGGCACCAATAGCAAAAGTGCCTGCTGGACAGGCCAATATTTTCCAAACCAGGCTTGCTTAAAGCATAAATAAATGACAAATAAAATCAACGTATCCCTTTGTTGTGTAAAACTGGAATGGAAAGGAAAGCAGCCCAATTGATCACTGTTATGTTCAGTCTCTCTGGAGTCATTATGCCTGAGGAAAAAAAGAAAAACCCTATCAAAACCTGAGTTGCATAATGCCCTTCGGGTGATGTTGCTTACAAAGAAAGATATGAATCACTGTTGTTTTAGTACCTGTGAGTTGGACCATTAGCTTTAAAACCTTGTAGAACAATTAAATAACACTTTTTTATTTTTTTAAAAACCTTAATCTAACACGGAGCTAACATTTTTTTTTTTTATTGTGTGATAAAAGAAGCTAAGGATAAATAAAATGGAAAGAGGAAGAATGTGAATGTGAAGAAACAGGTAGGAAGAAATAGTTCATATTCCTGAAAGAGTGCTTTGGCTCATAAAGGATAAAGGTAGGAATGAGGTTTTTTTCTTTTGTTTATTGGCATGATCCCATGAAAAAGAAAGGACTCAAAATAGTACTGGCCTATCTTTAGAGACATCTATTTCATTTTGCCTTCTATGGAAAAGCTGAACAGAAGGGGAGGATCCTGGCTGCTGTCATTGAAGCTGTTTCAGTCAGAGTAAGAGTGAACAAAAAGCACAGCTGCCAGAAATGATACATTGCTGGCTAAAGTGTAAAGTCCAAATATTCATTTTCTCATTAAAATTGGGCTTTATTGCTCGTGGATGCAAATAGGCTGGGAGGTTCATTTCTCCCTGTGTGGAGAAACTAACAATGGACATTCCAGTATCAGAGGTGACATAAATAAAGCAAAGTTTCAATCTCACTGACACAGAAAGTGTGATGGTACCGGTCCAGAGTTCACTGATACTACACTGGGGCCAAACTTTGGAAAGTTCTCAGTAGAATACCCAGCAGAAATGCTGTAAATGCAGAGGATTCCTCAGTAAAACAGATTAGTCACAATATTTTAAGTGTCTTTGTCCTTCAGATTTGCAAAATTTACAGTAAAAATACAGATCATAGTCAGTATACGATTATCTGACTTTTTTTTTGGAAAAGCTTTTATAACTAAGTTAACCATAGAAAGATGTTATTGATACAAAATCCAAACACAATAGAAAACCTACTGATGCTTAAATGGTGAAATTTGGCCAAGCTCGTTTAAGGTTAATCTCTGCTTTTAGTCTACAATAAACCCCGCAGGGGTGATCTTTACACGGGTGTGAAATGAATTGCATGGCTGAACTGTTGGCCGGCCCCACAGGGACTGAAGGCTCAGACTGCTCTTCCCATTGGCCACATCCAGTACAGGACGGAGGTGTCTCCGAGTTAAGCGCTTCTCTACCTCACGTTTAACAAGCAGCTCCTAGCTGAGAATACAGAATTAGATGTCTGCAATCGTTATAGAGGGAGAATTAGGTGACTCAGAACGGCAATCCAATCAAACCCACATATTGAGCTGCCTAGAGCTAGGAAATAAGAACAACTATTCAGGCACAGACCTGGGAAGCATGTCTGAAACCGTTCCTTTCTCTTAAGTGTATTCAGGCTTCACAGAGCAGCTCCAGTCAGGGTCACCAGCCCACCTTCTCCTAGAGCCTTCCTCCAAAGAATTGTGTGCTTTCACTGAGACATCCTGCTGGCAGTAGCTCGCTTCCACTCACAACCGGGATGCAGGCGACCACCAGATCCATGTGAGGACAGCACAGTCACGGGTCACGCACCCCACACAAACACTGGAGAGCTGCCATTCAAGAGCCAAACCCCTTTCTTGTAGTCAAAACTTACTGATATTTTTCCTCAATAAAGATAAAGACAATAATAACACTACTTTGTCAGCTTGAAGCAAGTTACTGAAGTACCACAGTCCTTCCAACTCCCTGTCCTCCACCCACAGGCTAGACTACATTCTCTCTCTGTCATACCCACCTGGGCATTGCCTTCAGCTTTTCTCTTGCACCCTGTTTTCTTCCTTTGGTTTCCTGCCTAACATTCAGCCACAGAGCCTATTACAGCGTCCGCCTTCTCTGAAAGATTTGCAGTTTTGGTCCCAGCAGAGCAAACAGCAAAGACAGCTTCACAGTCACAACTCGGCCACGGAGGACCTCATCTGGGGCCAGGATTTCACTGGTGGAGATATCCTGTGTATAAATAACAGAAAGGTCATCCAAGCACCAGAGCACTTTGAGTCTAACTATACGCCAAAAAAATGGCAGGAAGATACAAATGGAGCAAAACCGGTCATTGCAAGCAACACCACCTGCCTGACCTTTGTGGATTAATTATCAATATGGTAACTAATTTGGGAACCCCCGAATACCTCCTATTTCAGGTTCTTTATAATAAGGGTAAAGTTTAAGCCGGCCCAAAGCATTCTCATGGTTTGTTGAGTACCACAGATGTCCCTGACGAGGGCTGTTGGCCTTACTTCAGAGAGAAGCCTCTGCTCCCCTCCCGCATCCCAGCTCCCAAGTGACGGAAGCAGCTGGGCTTAGTTAAACAGTTACCAAGCAAAAGTCATCTTCTTGCTCTACTGTGCAAAAGGTTGTTCTAAATATTATTTCCACTGCTTATTTAAGTCTACTAAAAGGGCAAAACATTCTTTCGAGAATAATGCTTCGGCTCAGCCAGTCAGCAAATTATGTGTTTTGAGTATTGCTGGCCCATCTTAAGCAAGATTTATCATCTAGGTCTTCATTCATTAAGCCTGTAGGTTTTGCTTTATTTTTTTGTTTTTATTTTTTATGGAAAGGGATTAAATGCTTCTATAATTCATAGACTTACAAATAATTTATGCAACAGTATTACCTATTCAAAAGCCTACTTCATGGTATATAAAAATGTCTTTTTATGCTTTTGGAAAGTTACAACAAGAAAATCATAGTCTCATAGGAACAATCCTCTACAGTGAAGACTAATATAAAAATTCTGTGTTGTGAAGACAGGCTTTTATTTATTTCAGTTTGATTTATAGACTTTTAACAGACTGTTCTGTTCATCTTGAGTTTTTCCTAAGTTGTGGATTTCACTCAATGAAAAATCCCAGCATGTACTATCCCAATTTTGGGTCAGCTTTCTTCACATCCAGATGGAGCAGAGTTCTGGCTAACAAGCTACGTGTTCCTCACCTGGTATAATTTTTCAGCAGTCCACAGGCATCAAAGAAACCATGGATATTTATACCAGTGGAGGACTCTCGTCTGTGTTTTTACTGATGGCACATTTAAGCAAAACAAAGTATGAAAATGTTTATGCTCTACAGAAGACCTTGAATCCAGCCTTTCCCCTTGATAACATTTCTAGTCTTAACATAGAAAACACCCCACCATCCTGAACTTTAACATAGACGGATGTTTGAATTAGTTGCTTCACGTATTGCAGAATTTTATTTTAGATGTCTCAGTTCCTATTTAGGTTTGGCTAAACTCAGCCACATACTGACACTAGGGGACATTACTCAAGTATTCAAAGCAAAAGCTATTTATTGTCTCTTGGCAGATAAGAGTTAAAATACTCAAAGAAGCATTTTACATCTTTGAGAGCAAGTTGAGGAAACGATCTATACGTCTGATGTAATCTGTCTATCTCCCTGTCCCTTCTGGGAAGGAAAGAAGGTAGTATGTGAAAGGAAGGTGCCTCCAAAAGGAGGGAAAAGAATCCCAGAAAGGGGTAAATTAGTCACTTAATATAATCTGTGTCATTCTATCACTGATCTTTTCCAATGCTCCATGCTTACCTGTGGTCCTTTGACCGTCAAATAGTATCCAGTAGTAGTAGCATGTTATTTATAGTTGATTAAAAGCACTACTAAGTTCAGATATTACACGTTCTGTTGACATTTAGCCAGCAAAGAGCAGACTGGAGGATGACATAGTCTGAAAGCACTAACGCATGGAATTGATAAAAGTGCTGGAACACACACTGAAAAATCAATCTATTGCTTTAGTGACTGATGCCTGCTTATTTTGCAGTTTTCACTGTCCTCAAATGTGCTAATTACATTAGTTATTGCTATGGTGCTTGAACAAGTTTGTGCTGAATGGTTTTGTGGCTTCATAAATCATCATCAAGCATTAAAAAAGCCTCACTCATGTGAGAAAAACTGCAGTAACATGCTGTCCGTAAGTTCAAACAGAAAACGTTTAAGAGTGAAATTTTTTCTTGATTTTTCCCACAGTTCCCGTAATGGATGCAGATCCTAATTAGGAGTGGAAGAATTGGTAACACCACTGGCTCCCAAACACCGAAGGACTCAGCAGTAGAAGGAACTGACACCAGCAGCACCAGAATTGTCACACACCTGGTGCCTAAACGCTGTATGTCAGGTCCCCCAAAATAATAAACCTGATTTCAAACAGCATTGATAAATGCAATAAAAAGTACGTTTGGGTGTCTGGCTCTTTCACTCGTGTTTCCTGAGGTGGGCTCACACAGAGTGAAGGATGAGACTCTCATGGATCTGCGCTGTCACACATTTACGAGACTTGAAGATCAGAGACTTTTAAAAACCTACTTGTTATCACAAGATTCACAGTACAGTTACAAGAGTTAGCAACCTTGGATTCTTGCATTTTATTCACAGCTGAATAATTACTTTGCTCTGTGATTCTGAATAAGTCATTTCCATTCCAGCAAAGGATGGAAGGATTAATATTAAATATGGAATATCCAGGAGTGGTGATAAATTCAAAGTGACTCTGAAGAGTCATACCGAGCAAGTCCAAAAAAAGAGAGAATGAGTCAGAAATTTTAACATCAGAGAAAATAACTCATTCAGATTTAGCCTAAAACATGGAAAAGTAATTTCTTCTAGTTGGATTTTTGGAATACATGGGTAAATGTGTGCCATTTCATTTCCAGAATTCTGGACTAACAGACATTAAAGTTGGAAACATGGAAAGGAATGAACATACAGCAGTCAAAGAAAACAAATTGGATCCAATGAGAAAGTCCCAGTAAAGACGACACGAGGGAAAAAAAGGAACAATGTGCAATTGATCAGAAAAGGAAAAGCAAAAAATGTACTGTAATTAAAGTGGCAAGACAGCTACTTGATCTTAATTGCAAATAATTTCTCTGTGTTTAGCAGCTCTTCCGGGACTGAAACAAATATGGTTGTTCTCTAGATTAAGAATGTTTTTACCGTTTAAGACAGAAATTTCTGTCAAGTGTCTAGAATTCTGCAATCACAGTCTTTTAAAACTAAAGCAGCAGATGTGCTCCAGCAGTCAAGCTTCTTACGAACTGCAATACCCTTTCTTGAATAAAGCTGAAAAAGAAGATTTAAGAGCAATTGAAAAGTAGCATTTTACTTAAATGTAAGTCAAGAATCCATAAAGGATTTTTTTTTTTTCTTTGAGCATATTAGCCACTCATAGTCATCTATCCTTTTGTTTCTGGAATCTAGAATTTTTGACCTGGTTTCCTAGGGCCTGATTTATTTCTACAGTATATAATTTCTGCACCAGTGTGGGAACGCTGGTTTTAACAACAAGACGTCTTTTGAAAGGGCTGTTTAGTGGTGAATCACAAAGCCTGCAATACCCAGTTTATTTCATTGCTCTTTTGCATTGTTATTCTGCAGTATTCAGAGCCTGGATATAACAGCCCAGAAAAAAANTTTTTCACAGTTTTACTCTCCAATATTACCCTATGGCATTTTGCTGAATTTTTCTTCATTAGGCTATTCAGAAACCAAATGGGAAATTCAGGATGAGCCTGTTTCTGACAAAAGCCTCCTCTAAACTTCAATTTGCATACTTGACAGGGAATGAAGGCTGCAGAAGACACAGTCACCAGTTTGAAGTCACTGCTTTGAAGGAACTGAAACAACATCTAGAGCCAGGTTCAGTGCTTCACCTCCTAAGGGAGGGAAGGAGGATACAGAGAATGGTTTTACAGTGCTCTGGGAATCCGTCTAGGGACTGCCCCGTGCTCTGGGCTTGAGAGATTAGAGCACGTTGCCCACTCTCCTCTTCTGTCCTTTGGCTGGTTCCCCAGAAAATCCTTGTTCTGGGAACTGCAAGAGAAAGTAATTATATTTTATTTAATGGGTAATTTCTCTATTGTGTCAGCTCTCCACAGGGGAGCTACTTGGGCCTCAGAAGACATTTAAGACCCTTGTAAATATTTGCAGAAAGCAAACTTAGAATTTTGCTGGCAATAATATGTGGCTGTGGCTGGTGGGATGGTCAGTGCCAGGTTCAGATGTATGGGAGAAGACAGAGACTTGAAAAGTCACAGGCAGCTCAGTTTGCATATCTGAACCACAGCTGGCTGCTGGGGCACGTTGTGAAAATGTTTCTATTACAAGGAACTTGAGCTAAGGCTGGGAAGCCACCACTGAGCCTGTGTCTCTGGTGAGTGGTAAACAGATTTGACACAAATGGTCCTAAGGATGCTGCTTGAGGTGTGGAAGTGAGGGTGCATGGGCTCCTTCAGGGATACTTTCTAACACAGACTGTGAAGGTCATCAGATTTGGTTCTCCACCAACCTGCTTTGATGGGCAGTGCCGTTCCCAGACAGCTGGCAAGACGTATGGGTACCACTGAACTGCTTTTAGGCTCTGTGCTTGTCAGGCCATCCTCCACGAGTTCCTGTGGCAGCTAATGCCGTTGCTGATGATGCCATGGATGTCAGCATATATCACCAGGGGAAGAAGAGAGTGGCAAATGTGTGCTCTACTTCCCACAAGAGAACCAGGTAGATCCCTGTAAGGTGTAGATGTTATGCATATATTCATTTCAACTGAGGTTCATGTACTTCAAGTGGAACAGCACCTTTACAGCTGCAATAATCACAGGAACCGTGAGCAAGTCCATTAATAATCTCAGCACAGCCGGACGCCTCACTTTTCCAGACCCCAGTGATGATAACTGGGATGTCAGGGACAGTGGCAAGTTGGGGATTGTATTGCAAAAAACAACAGCAGGTACTTGGCAGTACTGAACTGCTCATCTATTCCCATACAGGTCTGGCATACCAAATACCCAAAGGGTGATACTGATTTCTGAAACAGGCTGGGCCTAGAAAAAATAGGTACTGCTGCTCCGTACCCCATACCAACTCCAGGAACAAAGCCATGTGAACAGATCCCTGAATCTTGTACCTGGAAAATGATAGCTCACTGTTGACATGGAGGCCAACAGGCAAACTTAGGGTACTATCAAGATACAACAGGGCTAATATGAACAGCAGGAGTCTCCACTCTTCTCCTTAGGGCTCTGAGGACCGGCAGGCGTATGGCTGGAGCTGGTACACAGTGTGAGATTGCACTCATGAGACGTGACAGTGGGCTTGCACCATGGCTTGCACCATGCACCATGGTCCTCCCATGTGGTGGCCAACAGATGGCAGGCAGCATTCAGGCTGTATAGTGTTAATATGGATGGGGATCCTCTGGGGATGGACATTTCTCCTGGGAAACCATGACTAGGACAGACTTAGAAGTAATTCAGACATGGTAGAGTAACTTCACTCTATTTAGAATTAAATCCACTGGAGTACATTTAAAATGATTGCTAGCTTAGGAACAGGCACATGCTACCCCCGGTATGGTTCATGGTCAACTTGCAGATAAACATGTTTGACATATTAAAGCACCGGAAAATGCATTTTAATGAAGACTTACTGTGATTTTTACTTGTAAATATGTTTCCACATTCAAAACCTAATTAAAAGCAGGCTTGATATATCCATCAATATGGACTCAAAAATTTCCCTGCAGCTTTAGGAAACAAATAGCTTTCATTTCAAACAAGTAATGCTATTACAGCTCTTTAAAAGGTAGGGGGGCTTAATGTAAACATCAACAATTTTTTTTAAATATGTGTACTCATCAAATACCTTCTAAACCATTACAAATCTTATGCTTCTGTACAGCATTAGTTTATCATTTCTACAACTAATGAATCCAAAGAGCATAATGGGGAATGGATGCCGGGTGAGGCAGAGACAGACAAGTGCGCTAAGTCCATTGTTGCATTTCTGTAGGACTAATTAGTCCAATGTAGATTTGGGAATTCAATTTGAAAGGATGTTGAATGTTTTCAGATCTTGCTGTTAGTTGATTTCAAATGAGGTTTCTTGTTTTGTTTTCCTTTTATGAATTACTGTGCTGACATGATGTCCGGAAAACATATTACCAAAGAAAATCTTTGCATTTTAAAAGCCTGGAAATTTATCAAATTTACAGATTTGAAATTACACAATTAAAAAGAACTGGGAAAGAAATTCCCCACTTTCCAGTTTCCTCTACTTTTTTGGGGGAAACTGATTCTTGTGCTAGCAAAATATGGGAAATTAAGTATCATATTTTGTCTTTTCCCAAATATTTTAACAGATTTCATTCCAGAGTGAATACACATGGTATGATTCAACCACTTGAACCCCTCTCCTGGGCTTGGAATCACCAGGCACTCTTGAAAACCATGAATGCTACTGACCTGTCATACATACAGCACCGACCACCTCTTAATTTTGGGTCGATGCCATAAACTGGGGGGTGATACCTGCTGGCTTCATCACAGTTCACACAGAGGCAGTTGTGATTAGTGCCCAGCGTCGCACCATCTTGAGTGAATTATCAATGTGCTAGTGCATGAATCCAATGACTCGTAAATTCTTCTGTTCTCTTTCTCTGTGGCAGAAGAGCCCAGCCTTGCTGTGATATCTTCTTTCTGTTTCTAGTACACGAGCTTTTGGTCCAATTTATTTCCACTGATTAGAAACAGTCGTTGGAATATTATTCACTAGGGGCTACAGTTTAATGCAGTATCACTACACCGCATATACATTTGATAAATTAAATAAATGAATGCATAAATAATACCTCCCAGCTCCACACAAAAGAGTCGTGTGTATCACTGTGCTGTACAGTGTCACGTCAACGCAGCAAATCCTTTTTCCTGTCACAATATTCATCATTATACCACCCAGGGATCATAAAGCACAATTTAGAGATAATGGAAAAAATACAGGACACAACATGTTTCTGGCTGATAATATTGATTCCAGGTGTTCTGAGAGAAAATTAATTCAGTCATATGTTCCAGCTATAACACTGCTTACCCCTTTTATGGATGCCTGTTGAAACAGCTCCTAATATTCTACAGACCCCAAACCACAGATCAAAACTAATTACAAAAATTAAACTAATTGTTTAAGAGCTTGCAGCAGAGCGCAGATTAGAGACACTAGCAGCTGCACAACGCCACCTGACTCTTTTCTCGCCCATGTGGAGTTTATGAGAGGAATGATACTCAGACAAGAATTAGTAAATTCCACAGATATGGTCTTAAACTTTTCCCAGGGTATTATACTTATACTCTTGGAGCCTAGCTAAGTCACAGCCATGATGTCCCCTCCTTTTTTTAAACTTGCACGTAACATATGTCAACAGATGCAAAACATTTCCATTTATTTCAGTTGGTACATTAACCAGACTACTGGTTAGTAGGGCAGCTGAATGATTCATCACAAGTACTGTCTTGGTAGTCTGCAGATCCTCAGCAACTCGATTCACATTTGTGCAAGTGAAAAAACCAATTTGCCGAGCAGTTCACTTGTGGCCAGATCTGAACTTACAACACGCTCGTGAACTACTCGTTTTGGCTATATCACTGACACTTTGCCATGGTTATTCACCGTGTACAATGTGTCACCTCCTGCTATGTGATGTTACCTTTGTCTCACGACTAACTGACAATGCTTAGTGTGAGAACATCCATACAGATGTCAAACAATGAATATTGCACATTGGAGATAAGTCCTTGGATGAAACTGCATTTCTGTTGAGTAAAATAACCACTTCAAGGCCACCACACACGCTGTTAAAACATTTCCATATTATTTTCTAGTGTTCCAGAAAATTAACTACTCATTTTCATAAGACCAAAGGTTTAATCACCTCTGACTATAAAAACAGTGCAATGCAAGAGAACCGCTATGAAAGACATCTTCACCTCTGGAGTCAGGAGCAACAATATCAACTTCCTTGAGCCAAACATTGAATATATACTGGGCAGCAAAAAACAAGGATTCCCTTATGCTGCCCACAGTGCTGATGAGGCAGAGTGCTTTTCCTTCAAACCTCATTCAGAGTTACAGCCATGAGAGAAAAGACAAATGTGCTAGCCGTAAAGCTGACTTGGATTTTCCAAAATTAATGTGCTTTTGTGCTTAAAGAATTGTTTTTCTTGTACAGCTTGTCGTCTTTCTTGTTGTCTTCCTTTATAAAGGAAGGATGAGTTTGCTTGAAATTCATAACAAAGGCATGGTGGCTCTCAACGAATCAGATTCTGGTTGTGAATAAAAGTGATCGAGGATTTGCAGGAGCAGTCAGTCTTTACGTTCATATTTACTAACCCTGGCCTTAAAAAGAATAATCGTCAACGACATACCAGGTGGTGAATCTGAATTTCCATGGTCTTCTGCATAGGATGAAAGTAAGCAAGTTTGTTCTGCCATTCTACGAGAAGGTATTGAAAAGCAGTCTGACAGGAGAGCTATTTAGACATTCTTCTTGTTTACTTTATTTCGAGATTACTCAAGTACAGATTCTCTTGTGAGGCATAATTCTAATTTAAACTTATTCCTATTTTCATTTTGCTATGAGACTATTTTGGAGCTACTTCAGAGCTGATTAAGTTGCTCTCTGAAGAGAGCAAGCAAATTCTATTGCAGAGAAAACAAAATAAGCTAACTTTTTATCTATGAAACTGTGTAGTGTTGTTGTCATGTATCTTTTTTTCAGTTTATATTAGAATTCATCTGACCAGACATTTCTGTTTCTTTGTCCTGTCTAGCTGAGTACTGTCAGTATGCAGTATGTATCCCACTACCGTGGGCGTGAAACTATACACGTTTCATGAAAATTTCCTCTCCTTATCTTTGAGTCATACCTAGTTATATGGCATTTATCATAAATTGACCCCAGTCCCATAACTACATGAAAGTTATCACTCTTCCTTGAGGTTTTGAGTTTGTTGTGTTTTGTTTTGGTTTTGTTTGGGTTTTTTTTTTTGCCTTACTCTGTAATTTTAAAGCAAGCATGTGAGTACTTATAAGGCCTTCTGCAAATGAATGAAAATGTATGCAAATGGCCAATCTGGTGTTCCTCCGTAGAGGACATCGGGAGGTACAATAACTTGAAATTCACATTCTTATTTGCATTTGCCCTCCGATTTATTGAAAATACCCAGACGGAATTTGCTGAGTGTTATATTTATCAATCCTAACAGGCTGCACACAGAACCTTTTGAAGACAAACCAGCCATTAGCAGCTGGAAGAACAATGCTAACCGCTGTACTGTGTAATAGTTTTTACAGCTTAACTAGAACAAATAGCCTGATCCTTCAGTATGGAAATTCTAGCTTTGAAAATACTCACAGGGCACTGGGTATATTTGTATTAGGTTTAAAAATGTACAAGGTGTGCCACTTGTTATGTTCATGTAGTATATTCACGCATCATGTTAAAAGTAAGGAGCTTCAAATCACATTTGTTAACAGCTAAAGATAGCTAAGATTAAAAAAACCACCCCAAACTTATTAATCTCTTTTCTGTGAATCTTGTAAATCTTTTTGTCTGCAGTGGGAATGGGAAAGCAGAAACCAAGAAGTTAGGTTCCTGTATAAGTTTTTTCCAGGGACCTTTCAAAGTTTTACAAAGCTTCATCTAAATAGCATATATTCAAAATGAAGACAGGTGAATACTAAACTCTGCGTTCACTGTTAGGACACACTGAGAAACCATCACCACTGGGGGAAGGAGCTCCCATTGATCCTGAATGAAACTTTCACCGAGGAATAAAATATAGGAGAACAAATCCATAATCCATATTATTAGTAGAGTTTGTGACAGGAAGTTTCTGTTAAAATAGTCTTACACCAACAGCACTCTTCTCTTTTTATGCAATTGCATACTGTACCTGTGAATTACTGCTATGTTAATCCACCAGATCAGATGAGGAGTTAGAAATACGACTATCCCGTATAATAAACTCAACAAATTAAATACAAGTCAGCCCTCAGGTTTTCCACTGATTAAACTGTGTAAATGTGGAGGAAGCAGGAATGCCAACTGACAGCGGAAAGTAGCGCTGACGTACTGTGGCCATGAGCCTCTCACGCAGGAGAGTCCAAGCTGATGGGGTTGACAACAACAAAATCTTGACTCCTTTTACAGTTTCTGAAGACAACTATGGATCCTGGCATCGAAGGTCTGATAAGTGCAGTGTCTGTAACAGCCATATAGAGACCACGCTCTGACCTGTTTGTACCTGCCAAGAACCTTAACAGCCGAGCCCCACAACTTTTCAGCAAAATAAATGCAACATTAAGGGAATGGAGGCAGTAACATCCTCCATAGCTGTACCTATGTAAAAGCTAGGCCTCTAGCATAAAGCAACTGCTTTGCCTTTCTACAGCTGGTGGAAAAGATGACACCTCAAAAGGGCACTTAATTCCACTTACTTCAGACATACTTTAGCTAGCTGGATTGTCCTCTCGAGGTTAGTCTCCCTCCATTGACCATAGAAAGAGCTTCAGTAACTACTTTACACTTGATGTCTAACTTTTAAATGGCTGAGGTTAGTGAGCTGAATCCCATTTCAACTCCACAACTTCAAAAAGGTGGGGAGCTGGCTTGAATGATTGTTTGTTTGGTTATTTTGCCAGTGCTGTGCCTGAGCAGATGTTTCTATTGAGCTGTCCACAATGACTCCAGAACTTCTGAGTGCTTGCCATTAATTTAAAAGCCAGTGATGCGTTTAGATTGTTCTTCCCAAAAGTCTATTATCTTTGTACTGAATTTTATCTATTTAAACTAATACACATATGCTTTGCTTTCTCTAAATGGCTGTGGAAACAGTATAATGTAATAATCTGAGTCTGACCCATGATGCTTTTTAAAAACCTGTATGTTCTGGCATACATGGGCAACTTTCTTGACTCAGATTTTCACTGCATATGCAAAGAATAAGAGAGATGCAGATTCAGATGATGAAATTAATAGATTCACAACTAAATACCTGTCAGTCTCCCTCAGGAATTCTGAAGAATAACATCTCCTGCCATTAAACGGTATTATTTCAAAGTTTATAAACACACCTTGTGTTCATCATCAGACCACAAATAAATATCATCAAGAGATGTGAAACCGGGCCAGATGGAGCACAAGCCCAAGAGGCAGTTAACAAATAAATTAATTGACATTCAAATTAAAATAATTACAATTCTGATCACATACAAATATTGAGCTGTCAGATCTAAGCTTTGTTTGGAAATACAGCATTTGCCCGTATTGATGGATGGAAGAATCAGAGTAAGTATTGACTTGAAAGCTCAAAGTCTATTAAACACATCATCTCTTGCTTCCACCCTTTGTTCACTGACACATATGAGTGACATTTGGTTAATGGCTTGGTCTTGATAATATATTTAGTGTAATCTCTCCCACAATGTGATTAACTGTACTGGAAATGCAGATGAAAAGGTGTATTCAGTGTTTTGCAAAGGGTCGCAGATGGGGAGCATTACCTTCAACATTTGTAGCTATCTAGGCAGAAAGAGATAATCCATACTCAGTGGCAGACTACCAGGGCTTTTCATACTACGTGTAATGACCATACATAATAGATTTCAGAATAAAAACTAATCGTCTCATCATGCAACCCAGAGACAATAACAATCCCAATAATTAAGGAAGGGGAGCAACAACTCATTATACAATGCTTAATATGAAGGGTTGGAGGATATAATTACCAAGAGTTCTCGCTTAGCTTCAGTCAATAATAGAGGTCAGACATGTAAGAGTAACCTGATTCTGCAAAGAGATGCGTACGTACAAATACCCACATGCACATGCACACAGACACGCGCAACGTGAATGGCATAATTGAAATCAATGGGCCCACTCACAGGGTCTATGACTGACTTACTCTGTGGTTTCTCTAAAATGGTCTGGTAGCGAGATTGGTCTGAAAGTAGTCATCAAGTGCATTTACATTCATTACAATGATGTAAAAAGGCCTCAGTTTAACTAGGAATAAGGCCCTGGCTACATTAAGTTAACTACATACATAAATCTTTGCACAATCAGAGCTTAAGCGCATTATGCAAAAGGGGGTGTTTTCAGATAAAGTCATTTGATATAAGCAGTTAGCATAATTCATGTTACTAAACAAATGTGAATAAGGCAAGAAATGTATATTTAAGAGAAACTACTTTGAAAAAGCTCATTACTTTCTGGTTATTATTTCTCCTGTGCCCTTTCCTACTGCAGTCTTCTGTATGTGCATGTTTATACCTTCTATGCCAAGGAAGATGAAAGCATGTTATTCTCTTTCCTTTAAATTACTGAACCATAATTTCATAGACCAGGAAATCTTCCTCTCCCCTCATTCTCTGTCCAACAGGATGCGTCTTCTGAGCAGCAAAATAGAAACCAAATTTAGTTACCATTGAATTTCTTATGGACTTTCCATGCACCTGTCCCAGCACAGAACTCCTGATGAGCAATGAGGCTGTCTCCATCCTCCTCACTGCATGGCTGCACGCAGAGGACGGGTCTATGCTCTGCAACTGCACACTACACAGTCCTCTCCCACGTCCACCCTGTGACAGCAGCTACCCACGCCTGAACCCTTTACCACATTCACAAAATATTTATTCTTCACATACAGGTTTGGCCCCTCTTGTGGAAATATTATTATTATGATGTTTTGTCGTTCAGGGGCTGGATGCAGTGGAGCTTTGGCAAACGGTCACATCTCCTCACATATGGAGAACATACATGAATTAATATATCTGCCAAAAGCATAGATTGAATCCACTTGTCTTCTATCAGTAACCAGTTATTAATCGTGAACAGACTGGTCTCAATTTGGCCTATTAGACAGAGGTTTATGTTGCTAGCATTTTCTCATTCTCCTCACCGTTTTCTTTCAAAAAGAACCAGATAGGGCAAAAATTATAGTGGTGTACTTATACTGATAGAACTGAAGTAATGGAGCAGCCCTTCCCAGTCTGGGCAGGGTTACAGTGGTATTGAGGAATGTGAACACGATTATATGTGTGTTTGCATACTTATAACGAAATTATATTCCTACACTTGGAGGGGAATAAACTACTGGAGTAAGCATATTTATGATACTGAACCTATGCCCATCCTAGTCAAGCTGTATTAGTGAAAACACCAGTATGTCAGCATATAGGGAAATAAAACCTATAGGGTTTGGCAGCTTACTAAATTCGTATAATAAACCGGGTATATGCCATAGCTGTCACAGTTGCAAAGGAATATGCATTAGCTTAAACCACCTCTGTTGAAGTTTAGCTGATCACATTTCACTTCACAAGGCGACTGGTTAAGCACGTGCATATGGCCAGTCAGTGGAGCTCATGAAAAGTTGAAACTGAATATCCTATGATAGCTAGGTTCTTCAAAACGTTCAATTGCATGTCTCTATCTTTCATTAAAAAGACATGGGAACTGCTTATACTGGATTTTTGTCTCTAACTATTCCAGTTGTGAAGAAAACTTTGTCAGTGTACCATGTAGCTAACCAACATGACAGTTTCAAGTTTTTAGATTACAAGAATTGACATCTCCAAGAACTGTGGATGGCACTGCCAGAGGATGAATGCTCAGATGCTTAGTGGTGGCTGTTTAAATACACTATTTATTAATTTCACTCACAGTGGTGGAGCAAGTATCATATTTGGAAGGCCAGCATAAGGTACTCTTCTGTATTTTGTTGCCTTAACTGGGTATTCTCCAGGGAACTCAATTCCACAGTAATGGCAAAGTCCAACCCAGATGGACACCTGATCTGCAGTGAGGAAAGCTGAGATCCTCGAGTATAAATGGCCAGATTTAAACTATGGAGTTTATCTGTAATCCTAGAAAACTGGCATGGATCACATTCAGCACATCTATCCAGTCTATCACAAGTAGTGTTACACAAAGACGATTAAGGGACTGGAGCATCTGACATATGAGGAGAGGCTGAGTGAGCTGGGACTGTTCAGCCTGGAGGATCTTGCCAGTGTGCATAAATACCTGATGGGGGAGAGCAAAGAAGACGGAGGCAAATTCTTCTCAGTGGTGCCCAGTGAGAGGACAAGTGGCAATGGGCACAAAAGGAAATACAGGAAATCTCACTTAAATAGGGGGAAAAATAAATAAATAAATAAATAAAAACCCAATGTGAGGGCAGTCAAACACTGGACCAGGTTTCCCAGAGAGGTTGTGGTGTCTGCATCCTTGGAGATACTCAAAACTCAGCTGCACATAGTCCTGGGCAACCTGCTCTAGCTGCTGCTTTGAGCAGGGAAGTGGACTAGATGATGTCTCCAGAGGTGCCTCAACCATTCTCTGATTCTGTGATTCCACACTGATATGCTTCAAACTGAGAGTTTATTTGTCTCTGGGGCTAGGAAGATTGCTACCCTTTCTTTCCCTTCAGTTACCTCCTCCTACTTTGAACCTTTACGCCAGTGCTGCTGTTTGTCCAGACTGTGATTATTTCCCTCTACTCTCCCGCTGACTTCAAAGGGAATTAGACCATGTTCTAAAGGACATAATGTTAAGGTGTCAAAGATGGCCACTGTCTCCAATATGGAAATCAGTGGGAATGAGATACTTAGCCCACCTGTGAATTTTGTGAAGTCAGCTACATTCCTAAAAACCTTTTGTAACATTTTAATCCACGCATATATCTGGCCCTGATAGTTTCCTGATCCAAATCAAATTCTTCTGTGGTCAAGAATTCATCCCCTTTGTGGATCTGCAGCTTTAGACACAGAATTTATTCCATTCGCTACTTTCCCATTTTCAATTATCTGTTGTGGCCAAAGTTACCTTTTTAAAGCCGAGTGTTTTACAAGCCCTTGTTAACTCTTTTACATTGACTCCTGTTTTCCCTCTTTACTTCCTCCCCCACCTCCATCTAGAATTTCTTACAGTTTCTGTTTTCCTGTCAAAGCAGAATTTCTTTAATAACTAAGCACGATAAATCCATCTGCACCGCAGCTTACAGAGCTTCTGCCTGGACTTCAGCAGTAAAATCTGAAGTTGTGTTACAGCAATCAAAGTTGATTTTGATTCTGACAGGAACCAGTTCAAGGTTTTGAAGATCTTTGCATGAACTGATTACATGCCAAGTAATTGTGAAAAATTAACACTGGGACACCTGAATAAGAAGATATTGTATTGTCTTATTACATACTCTCTCTCTCTATATATATATATAATAGAGAGGTTGTGCAAGAGAGTGAGCATATAATTATATACATACATATACATAATGTGAATATACATCTATACTGCATTCATATATATACACACAAATATATATGTACACAAATACGTATAAATGAATATACACACACATACTTCACCCAGTTCTAATCACAACATAGTTCATTGGTTTTGGTAAATGTAGCCATTATTTCCCTGTAATGAAAACACCTCTGCATCACTGAGCAGAAGGCAATACTGGGTACCGCCGACTTCTGTTTACTGTACTGCAGGTGTTAATGCACTTAGAAGTGCTACACTTCCATGATTAAATTTGCCCTCAGGAAAAAAAGGAAGTATTTGTTCTTCATTAGCATTTTTGCGAGATGGGATCCCACAATCCCGTCTCAGGAACAAATGAGGCATTTTCACTCATCACTGCAGATGCGGTATATTTGTGAAATAGGCTTTTAAGAAATGCAAATTACGCAAAAGCTATGAAAAAACATGCAGACAGGAAAAAATCCCAAACTACTGATAAGGATGCCATTCCTCTTTGGCAGAGCTCTCTCCTGGAAAACCGCACAGTGCAGGGCTTGAAGTCACCACCCTGACTGCACTTGGCTGGCAGCAGCTATGAATCCCTGGCAGCTGAATGCCTGAGAGTTTTTAGT
Source organism: Anarhynchus alexandrinus (assembly GCA_008711295.1). Taxonomy (NCBI): domain Eukaryota; kingdom Metazoa; phylum Chordata; class Aves; order Charadriiformes; family Charadriidae; genus Anarhynchus; species Anarhynchus alexandrinus. The sequence goes on from VUYV01000041.1 coordinate 4,237,638, forward strand.
AATCTATATGAAACGGGCTACTGCTTTCAAGCGCTTTTTGGTGGCCCGCTGCTCCCATCACAGATTCACTCCACTAACCTGTCTTGTAACCGTGGCAGAGAGGGCAATTTGTGGTGGGATAAAAACTGACCAGCTCCTTTAGCCCTGAGGGTGGTTTTCCAGACCACATTATAAGGGTAGTGTGGTGAATTATTTATGGCAAAGCATCTCTTCAGACATAATACATTCAGGCTGAGAGGCTGTTAATCCATCCACTGTCATGAGCAATGTGTTTGTTTAATTATGTTCCCAGGCAAATAAAGATCTCAGTTGGCTGAGTCGTCATCCTCTCCTCCCCCCCTCCTTTATTAATGATAGAGAGGCCCTTAAATGTGGTTAGGTATCTTCTTCAAAGAATCATTTACTGTAAAAACCAGCAGGCTTCATCCTGGATAACATGTCACTCAGAGTACTAAGGAAAGACTGAGTGTGGAATCAAAGATGGTGGGAGTCACGAAATACAATTCTCTGGGAAATTTCAGTGTTTCAGTATATGCTTTACTTCTCATCAGAAACTTCCAGAAGACTATGAATTCGAAAAATAAATACTGACTAAGGATTACTGAAGCATTTATTTTCCAGGAAAAAGCAGTCTTCTTAATTTATGTAGTACATGATATACTGTGGTATATTGCAGAGAGGCTGATATATTAATATGACTGAAAAGTCTAAACAAAAGGAGTTAGAAGTAAAAATAAAGTATTTTTATGTTATCAGAACAGCTCCTTGGACAGATTTACCCCGGAGGATTTCATTAGAACTGATTTATTCACTCAAAATATTTCCATTTCAGTGAAATTGTGTTTTCTGATTGAAACACTTTTCCTCATTTTTTTAATCAACTCTCTTCAGTATTTTCTTAAACCTGAAAGCATATTGCTCAATCTTTTCTTCCTGCAGGGAAATTCTCAAGTCCCAGACACGTTTCATTTGGTTAAACTTAGAGATATTTATAATATTTCTTAGCACATTGTGCACATTCCTTGTCAGAAAGCTATTGAAATGAGTAATTTTTTAAGCCATTACCGAAGAATTTTTATTTAATAAAACGCTGTTCAGTAAGTTTAAACATTACATTTTCTGTCTCAATTTTGTGTAAGTTTCACACAGGTAATTTATGAATTCCTTGAAAAACTACACAGATTCAGAATCCAAGCTACTATTTCTGTTGCCTGCCATATATATGAACAGACAGAAATTTAACACCGTGTTGCTAAATGTTTCCTTTTATCACACTCTCATGAAATATTGATAATATGCCCTGAAGAGGTCAGACTTTGTTCCTATGCAGTATTTTTTTTCTGTGAAGCTGTCATAAAATTCTTTTTTCTTACTTTATTATCTCATTGGTAATATCCCGGGCCCGCTAGCCATTTTTTATGCATGCACGCTGTTTTCTTTCATTAGGCACAGTTCAACCCTCCTGCAAGGGCCGGTCCGCGGCACACAGATGAGGGACGAGAAGCCTTTTGAAGCTCTTGACTCCTTTGCTTCCTTCATCTGAGCTGCTTGCTCCCGTTGCCAGTTCATGGTTCGTTTTTCCACTGGCTCAGCAGTACCTGTGGCACTGCACTGACGGTGGGATCACTGAAATGAAGGGTTATTTGGGGAAGGGTTCATTTCTGTGGCATGCAGTGTGGCCCCATAAACTACTCCTTCCGTGGCACCGAGGGGGTGAGGGAGAGGAATCAGCAGTGGGATGGATGGGAGATGAGTGAAACTTCTCACGCCAGCTTTACTGCCGAAAACCTGGCTGCCCCCGAACTATGGCTTCAGGCAACTTTGCCAATGTTATGGCAATCGATGGTTTGGAAGAATAAGGGCTACATGTCAGCTGTTTAATTGTTAGTTTTGTGCTTGACCAGTGTTAAGTAAAATGATACAGGGTAAACAAACCAACCAACCCTGAATCCTTTGCCCAGACCTGATTAAAATCAAACATTTGGCTGGTGCAAATCAAGGGGAGCCCATGACCTTTTGGAGGAAGTAGAATGGTCTAGTGAAAGGGAGGAATGCAACGGAAAGAAGTAGGTGACCATGGGAGACATCAGAGCCCTCTTGAAGCCAGCATGAGATTCCCTGTTACCTTCAAGAGGATAGAGACATCACGGGGCTCTGCTCCTCGCTCTGAAACAGAACTTAATTATGCTGGCTGCTGTGTCTTCATTTACAGCTTTTCCAAATAATTCCCTACGTGCTTTCAGCAATTTAAAGAGAGAACAAGCGTGTGGCTACAACTCCTCAGCGACCCCAGAGAGCTGCATAACACAGCTGAGGTGACTGGCTTTTTGCCACCTTTTGTGCTCACCCAGGCTCCAGGCTAATGTGTCTGTGAAACGCCTGTCTGTCTTTTGTCAGACAAAAAGTATTTTACCCAAAACAAGGTGACTCTGGGTTGGACTTTATAATGGATAAAAAATTGATTAATAACTGGACCAAAACTTTATGGTTGCTTAAGGACTAGTCAACACGTATTGCATAAAACGAAAGTAATGGGACCTTCCAAAGAGAAAGGAAAAAAAAAAGATGGCTGGAGACTGAAGCCAGGCAAAATCAAAGCAGAAATTAGGTACAAATTATTAACAAATCATTACATCCAATATCTTGCTTTGTGAATCTGACCTCCCCTGGCTTCCCAAGTCCTTCACACTTAGGAAACATTTGTAAATAGAAAACTAGGAAAAATCGATTTGGATTCATTAGAACTTGAAACTTTAACATAATGAATTTCAATTTAGAAGACTTCAGAAAAAAATAGAAGAAAAACAAAACAAAGAAAAACCCCAGTGCTCTAAACAACATTTTTACAAAGCTAATTTTGTGACAAAATAGTCTGAAATGGCATGCCAGAATCTGTTTGCCTGTCAGCTCTGCTGCTATGTAACTTACAAATATGCTATTAGCATTCTCGCACCTCATCCTAGCACTTACTCTCATACAAAATTAGCCCTGCATGCAAGATGTACACACATGTCTTTTTGTGACATAGCAACACTGATTTAAAAACTGGAATTCACAGTAACCCAATAAAAATGAGGGCTGTAAATTAACTGGGCATAATGTAGTCTTTGCAGTTCTCCAGAGTCCTTGAATAAATACAAAAATAAATGAGGAAGAAATGTAAGTGAAAAGAAACAGCCTTTTCTTCAGATGGTCTGCATTTCTAATTGAAAATTTTGGCTGGCATTAGTTGGCGGGAGCATGGAACACACAGCATGAAAGGTCAATAAATGAGTCTAATACATGGAAAAAATGCCTTACTGGAGAAGTTGATGGATACCATCGGTTTTAGAGTTACATATCCTGCTTGTTTACCCATTTCAAAGCCCTTTCTAACACTTTAGTGATACAAGTCCATCACATTGACTGACAAGGACCTAATCAGTTCAGGTTCCAAATTAGGAGATATAGGGGAAAATTTGTTAGTACTTAACATTTATCCAGTTCACATAGCCCGTAGAAAACCCATATTTGCAAAAGAATAATGCTGAAGGGAAAATACACATTTCATTCTGCAACACTAATAGCCTGTGCCAGGGGTATTTTAATGGCTTGGAAAACGCTAGTGGTGTGCGAGAAGAGACAAATTAAAAAGAAGCCTTACAAAACATACCTGAAACACGGCGACACTTTACATTCATCCAGTGCTGTTTTATTTAACAACTCACAATAATTGTATTTTAGACTATTTTGTGCTTAGCCTCAGGGGAATTCTCTGCTGACTTCTACAATACAAAATGAATATATTTATTTAGATGGTGAGTCCTCCAGGGGCAAAGACTGCCTCTTATCATGTGTCTTTTACTGGGCCTGGCACAGTGGGTTTTGTCTTGATGGTGGTGTAATACAAACAAGTAACACATTTGAAAGCCAGAAGGTGCAATGTATTCACCCACTTTGATCTCCAAAACAAAATGGCAGGGGTTTAGGAGGATCCAAGTCCCGCTTGCTTAGGAAGCTAACGTGAACTATACAGTATAAGGAGTTTAATGGCTTCCTACATAACAAATAGAGTCATTCATCACTAACGAGGAGAATATGAACCCTTTTGCATTCATTCCACAACCCCAGGCCACTCACCAATAATAGCAATAATGAATAACACCAGAAGCAAGTGAAATATATTTTATTTTGTTTCATTTCATTCTCCTCAGAAACTCAGCAGTCGCTCTGCATCAAATCTGGTGGTTACATTAAACTACATTTTCAATAGTGTTTAAATTAAAACTATGCACCCAGATGGCAGCTGAGAGTCTGTATTCCATGGGTCTGATGATAAAATGGAAGAAAGCCCAACTCACGGATTTAGGAAGCCAGGTTCTTTCGTCATGGCCAAGGCCTTGCACTAGATAATAAAGTAAATTTTTTAGATAACCTTTTGTTTTCTGTACATGACTTTGATCTGTTTTATTTCATTACTTTATTTTATTATTTTTATTTTTATTTTATTACTTTCAGCATTTAAGTCCTCAAGGATCACAGTTTCAGATTAGCAAGAAGCCCTGCAGTCACTGATGCGCAGTGAAGGGTTTTGAGCAGGGGGATCAGCACCCGCTTTGCAGCTTTCATTGGAGTTACTTTTCAGCCATCTGAAGAGTAAGAAATGCCTAATAAAAAAACCAGAAATGGCCAACTCAATGTCTGTAACACTTTTTTCCTGACATACCTTCCAAGTTCATTCAAAAACATTTCACCCTGATCCTTAAGTGTTATAAATCAATGCAGCTTAACTGATGTTAAAGAAAGAATCTGGACTTAACAGCAGTTGAGATTCAGGCCTGTTCTCTTTATATTACAGAGGTTATATTTACGTTTGCAAGTAGTATGGTGCATGGAGTAGGAGGAGCGTGGATCTCAGCCTACAGAGTGAAACAGAGATACAGAGGAACCAATGCCCATACTGTCTGTGATACACGGATTTTACCTTGGGTCAGTTTTTCCCGCAGAGTGAATACCCAGTAGCAGCTGGCGTACAGTAAGGGTGCTGCGGGGGGTTGGCATACAGCAGTGTGCTGGGTGCTTCTGGTTTAGTTTCATTCTAAAGGATTCTGGTTTAGGTGCTCCAAGGCTACACCAATATGCAGACCAAAGTGTGTTTAGGTGAGATGACGGGGAAATCTCTTTCAAAAGCACAGCCCCGATATGAACAAACATGAATCAACAAGCATGAATCAACATAGCAAATCTGGAGAATTCTCTTAGAGCACATGAGTTGACCTTAATTTTGAAATACGCCCCTTCAGGACTGCACCGATTATGTGTGTTAATATACTCTTGAATATTTTTCAGAAGACCATTTTGACCTATGGCCATACGAATGTAATTTGCTTTCAGCATTCTAAGCATTTTTGAGGCAAACGTTTGCTCATTTATGAAACTCTAATTTTCATGTTCTCCAAGGATGTGCAACATGGAATACAACAATAATGTGCTGTGTCACTAGCTGCTTCTTACTAGGGGCACAGGGCATAGTTTCAGGTTCAGAGTCAGAATGCCTAGAATTTGGCTGAGAGAATACCGCTGATGCCCTTAACAACAATAAAGTCTCCTCCTAGTAAATACCGTCCCACTGTGCTAAAATTCTGTTGTAAGCAGAATGGATGTCTTTGGACTATTGTTGAATTAATCAAACTAAGTTTAGGTTGCCTTAAATTTTAAGTGTTGTGTATAACAAAGGCAGACTGCTTTGCCAAAACTAGACTTCCAAAATATGTGGACTTAGCACGTGCCAGCCAACACTTCCTAGCATTACATTTTCATACCTAACCTCGACAAGCCAGAAAAGATAGTGAAAAAGTCAAACAGTGAGGGACAAACCAAAGACATTTTGAGGAAGCAGATGTTTATGTATTTATAAAACATCCTGTTAAAAAAAAAAAAGTCCTTTCTTAGATTTCAGTCTAAGCTTGGCAAAAGAACGACTATTGGTTTTATTTCTATTGCTGCAGCATCTGGGAAGTGTCACTGTTGTGTTAAAAGGAACACAACTCTAAAGCACTTTTGCTTTGGCTGAACCTATTTTATCCAGTAGGTCAGGGAAATTTACCGCTAAGCATCACACAGCTAATGCAGAAGATCTAAATCTCTCAGCTGTCCTAGCAAAGCTTAGCTTTATGGTTCAGAATACAAAATGCAAGGCTGAGAAAATACATCATGGGCAAAGGACTGAAATCCAGAACGGGATTGAAAACGGGAAAATAATTTTGTAGGAATACAGGAAGTATGTTTTCTTATTGTAAATATTTTGCAGAGGATTCTTCATTTAAGGAATGTGCTTAAATGTCTCAGGAGAAGTTGAAAGTACCAATGCTTCTGAGCAGTACTTACATAAGCCTCAGCGTGACATGGAGTATTATCTACTCTTTCTACTGCAAGTCCATTGAAGCACAACAGGGAGACTTGAAGAGACTTTGTATGAGATATCAAGCGGAAAAAAGAAAGGCAGTCCCTTGCCACAAAGTTTGTAGCACCCAGTTATATGGGGGGATCAGGAGAAAGAGTACAGCAATCCCCTCTTTTTAGGTGAGGAACGGAAACGAAGGACAATATCCTCATAGGTACACAGGTATCTAACGCCGAACGATTTCATTTTAGTTGTGTACATAGGCAGGAAACGTACTGGTGATATATCATTTTTAAATACAGACAGCTTCCATTTTCTATTCTGCCTTCTTAGCAAGGAGGTCTGAGGCACATCCTGATTCTTCCCTCACTGCAGGCAAAAAGGGCAAGCAGGACTGTGTCACTGGAGTACTGTGATAGTCATGATGGCAGGGGCATGGAGATGCTGGTGGGAAAGGAACTGAATACTTAGAGCAGATGCAGAACTTTTGATTTTTAAGTCTTTTAAAGCTCCTGGGGTGGCACAAAGGTTAAATTCCTGGGAGGAGGAGCTGCCTCAGGCTAGCATGTTGAGGAGGGGGCTGTCTCTAAAGGTGGCTACCTAGCAGGCAACTTCACAGAGCTGCAGAGTAGGAAACCTGGTGCACAGGGGTAAGTCCCACCCTCACTCTCACACACCCTTCTCCCATCCATGTAGGTTCTACTGCGAACACTGTCAACGCTTGAAACTTTTGGGTGATGTTTCTGGATGGCGGGGGTTTGTGGTGGGAGACATGCTCTACTCCTTCCCTTTGATGCCAGGTCACTGTGCAGCAAAATGTTCAAGATTTACATGAAAAGAGAGAAGAGAGGGTGCAGCTCACCAGCTTGGTGTAGTGGGCACTTGCATTGGAGGAGATGTCGTGACTTCTGATATCTGCTTCAAGGAGACTTTCAGCATTTTCCAAAGCTGGTAGCAGAGCCGCATTTTGCAAGGAGCCCTGTCCTGCTGTGTTTGTGTTCAGTGTGCTGAGTAGACCTGCTGGGTGAAACAAGCCAAGGAACAGCCGTGCCCAGGCACGAGTTGATGCTGAGCCACTCATAAACCAGAATCAGCTCTGGGTACGGGCACTTTCCTGTGCTTGGAGACCTCCACATTATGAAAAGAGGAGGCCCCAGCAAGCTCAGACACATCCAGGTTTAGGCAGCAGTTATGACGTTCATTTTCAAGGTTATGATTTTGTTCTGTAGCCCTTTTGTTTTAGGCACTAAAGTTCTTTATTAGAGTTGACCCCAAGCGACTTGCCTAAGCTTGCGGAACAGCAGTTTATAGGTAAGCTGGATCTTCTCAGTGCCAGTCACAGGAGAAGATGTGGTCATGGATATGCAGGAAGGAGTCCATCAAACTGCAGTGACCTGAGATGAATTGGCTCTTTTGCTTTCCAGATCCCACCTCAGAAATTCTGACTTCTGCTTGTACGGGAATGTGAAAAGTTTTTACCCAAACCAGTGTATGTATATTGTGCTTGCACAGGTCAGCGATCATCTTTGTCCAACCTGCCTACATTATGCAGTAACACAATACGCTGGATCTTTGTGAGATAAGCCAGTGTCAGGTTTATTAAGGAAGAATTTTGCCTTACAGATTAATGCAAGCAACAAGTCATTTTGAAACACCAGTGGACGGATTGTGGAAATGAACATTTAAGTGCAGCTTGTTCAGGCTTGTGCTGGTATTTGGTGCTGAAAAGAGCTTTTACTGATGTCTGTGGGAAACTTCAAATAACAGCTTTAAGAATTTGCCTAACAATGAGCCTAGAGAAAATACCCTGGAATTACAAGATATTTTCCTTTCAAAATAATCACACGTTAATCATATATATTATAATGAGTAATATCACTTCTTCACTCAAGAAAATTCAGTTTCTGCATTTCTAACCTGAATCTGGGCTCAAATCACAGGTGGTAAAGACTATTTGCAGTTATCATTTTTCATTGCTTTTCAGTTAGAAGTATTTTTTTCAACTTTGGTGGAATGAATAAGACGAAAATATATACGTGCTCAGGCAATGTATCTGTTTTGCCTGTCACTCAGAGTGGAAAGAAAAAAGCAAGAAAATTTATTGGAAGAAAGAAGCCAGCAATTCCAATTGAAATCAATAAAATATTTCCTACAGTTTAAGCATGGGATTCAGCTAATTCAATTATTGTTTACAGTGTGAGCACCTACCTTGGAGCTAGTTATCTTAGGTCTCTTTTCCAATCAATAGAGTGAGTGAAACACTTTTAGGGTGCAAAAATCCAACCCATTCTAGATATCTACTTTAGGAAGAGATGAATTAGCCCTTTGTTTCTTTCCACTGACCATCAAATGATATCATACAAGTAGGCATCTACCTTTAGTCTGATCAATTCTATTTTAATTGACTAACAAAACCAAGCTCCACTCAATATAAAATACAGTTGGGGTATTGAAGTGTTTTATCTGACAGTTTTTTGTTTGGTTTTTTTTTGCATTACACTTGGGCCAGAGCGAGTTATGGCTGAGATGGACTCATGTTCATAAATGCATTAAAACCTCTTGAGTGGTTGTTCTGCTAATCCAACCAGGTTAAATCACAAGCAGTGGACCTAAGTAATATCTTTACCCTGGGTCAGATTGGCTGAACTTTGTGTTGGTTTTTTTTTTCTTTCTGTGAAATAGGGAATTTACTCCTCTTTCTAGGCTTATCCGAACATTTTTATTTGACCTCCCCTACTCTTACAGGTGTTCAGATTTTCACCTCTGCTCTCTTTCCATCCTGGCCTGTTCCTGTGCTGTGTTACAGTTCCGGCTGGGTTTGCTCTTGTTTAGATGCTACTCTGGACTCCTGACAGTGCTATGTAGTGGTGAGGTGGTGCAACAAAGATGTGGACCCTTCTAAATTACACTCCTTTGTCTAATGTGGCTTACATCATGCTATGTTTACCAAGATCACAGAGAACTGGTTTTGAGGGCTCATATGGTCCTCACTTGGTTCCCATATTCCCACAAAAGCATGCAATACAGTCAACATAGATCTTGATCCAAAAATCGGCTTAACTGCAAACTCATGAGTAGTCATATTGCCATCAATGGCATGAACTAAAGTTAGGCACATGTTTGTCAAGGGCAAGTGCAGGTCAAGAAAGCACTAAATGAGGCTTTTCATAAGGTAGACACATTTGTATAATTGTAGGTATTCTATATCTTCTATATTATTTGTCAGAAAGGTTATATCAGGGCTCATAATTTTTCCGTGAATATTTTCTAGGTCCCTGCAGAAGAAAAAGCAAATACAAGAAACCTAGGGAATTCACCCAGTTTCACACTAAACCTAAGAAGCCCCAAAGAGATTTTATTTTTAACACAATCTGAGTAAAGCCAGTTTCACTCCCTCTGTAAATACCCATTGACTCAGGAGTGTGATGGCATCTGTTTTACCTGCCCATTAATATCTTCATGTGACGAGTATGAATACAGGGCACAAAAAGGAAGGCAGGTCACCAATAACAGGATAGAAAACAAATCAGAATATCGCTTGAATCCATTTTGAAGATTTCTTGTGAGAGCTTCAGGTTAGTCCAGCCTCTTCACATCATGTAAAAGGGATGAGGCAGCAGGAGGTGTTATGTAGGCATTGCTAAAACTCTGGTTTCATAGGTGGATAATTCCCTTAGCTTAAGTGCCACAGCAAGCAGCCAAAAGTTTTCATTCTGGAGCAGTCCTTGTAGGCCCTGGAAATAGTAGGGGTATGTTCAGCACAGGAAGCAGGTAGTGATTCAGTGAGATATCAGATATCAGATATCATTGAGTGATACTTTGGTCCATTGGGCAGCATGAGCTAAAGGAGGATGTCTTTTAGGGCTGAAAAACCTTCTAAATTATACCTGGAGACTCCTATTGTTTAATCACTGCTCATAGCCATTGAGTGTGACGGAACCTGCAGATTTGTGTCTGAGATCTAACCAGGAATCCTTATGTAACGTAGAAGTTTATGTAACTTTGCAATAACTAAGTTATAGCTAATGTGGAGCTCTTAAAGTATGACCCTTTACAAGCAGATGTTTTCATGTTTTCACTTCCTGCTTATAAGTTCTAAATCTGTGTACCGTCACAGGGAAGGGAGTGCTGTTAAAGTTTGAGACCTGAGACCATCTGCCATCCACTCTCTTGAACAGTAGTCGAAGAAGTGAGAAGTGATGCATTAAATCTTGTTAATAGTTTTGGTTGGTTTATCCTTTCCGTTTTGACATTGTATCTTGTATCTGTCATTTTTATAGATGTACATAAAATTGGTTTGAGGAACAGATTCAATTTGGCATCCAATTTTTAACTAGTGTTGCTCATAAATCATACACAGTATGTATCAGTTTTAAGAGGAAAAAGCATGGATGTCCAAGGCTTATGAATTCCTCGCAGCTCATAAATTCTCCTGGAAACCCGGCTTGTAATAATGCGGGCATAGACTTTCCACTTCCATTTTCCTGTAGCTTTCACTCAGCCTTAGTCCAAACTTTAAGACCTGAATTACCATAAAGAGGTCATGAATTGCATCTGTTTATTCATTTTGTTAGAAACTCAGCATTACTAAGCCTGACAGATTTTTCTCTACCTTTGATTATACTGATAAAGAGGACAATATTGATGTAAATGGATGGGATGAAGGGGAAGGTTTAGTTTCCTAAATTAGCTATGCGGGTTTGAATCTGAAAGCTGCAGAACCACTCTGTATGCCACTGATTTCCAACAGAGTTGTGGTACCAACTTGCATTTTTGTGCACCAAAGTTGTATCTTTGCCCTTTTGCTTTTTCACACCAGTTTTCTCATCTCTTTGGCAAATCTTAGAAAACTTCAATGACTCTGAGAATGTTAAAGTCTTCCACCCAGGAACTAAACCAATACAGATCTCTTAAAGGTGACTACTGGAGAAAGGACATCTTCTCCCAGGAAAACATCTTTGATATGATAGTTCTATCATATCAGGAAGGGTTTTACCCACAGACTGAGGCTGACCATAATTTCTGAGACTGAATTGATATTTTTGTTGTTTCTGGAGGAATAGGACATTTCTATTATAGAAGCAGTGCTGTTTTCAATCAACACTAACAAAATATTTTATCAGCCCTACTGAAATGCATATGTGATGTTTAGTACACATCTGAAAGAAAAAATGGTCACTATTGACATTTTGGAGAACTCAATATTTGCCTTATCAAAACTGTCAGGAAATATCAAAGCGTTTCCATAAAGTCGTATTGAAAACATTTTTTGGGGGGAGGGATCACTTAAAAGTCTTTCATAAAGATGATATAATAGTGCTTTAATTTAAAACAAAGCATGTCTGATAATACATTTGGGGTTCATGCAATTTAAATTTTGGACTTCTGATTATATTAAATTTATGTGCTGCTTTAAGAGATTTAAGACTTCACTTTTTCTTACTCCCATGAAGTGAATAATGCTTTTCCTGGTTAGCTATGAACTTCAAAAGAATCACCCTTCCCCTTTGAAGGGAAATTAACTGTTACAGTTCCTTCATGTTTTCTGAGCTCTTCATATATACAAGGTACAGTGATGTGGTACCTGGATCTCTTTTACCTGTTTTTGCAAGAGGAATTTATATCTGTTTGGTTGAAGCCTCGTAAAACTGTGGTAGTTGAGATCCATAGATTTCCATTCGCACATTAGAAATTTACAGAAATCATTTCATTACGAGCTTCCACTTCCATTTCACACAGAAATTACTGTGTCGCCATATTTTTCACCTCTTGAATACTGTAACCAGTACATTTTTAGCTCTAATATACATCATATGGGTGGAGGTTGACTTCCTGCTTTAAAAAGTAGCTGTGTTTTTCAGCTGCAGTCTGGGACAATGATCATCTTTTATTGAGCTGCTGTGCTTGCTCTTCCTAAACTAGTATTTCCAGAATGATGGTCCTGACGCTATGTCACTTTTTATTTGCGACTCTTACAAGAAATGCAAGCCCAAGGGGAATTCAATTGCAGGCTTACAGGTGGAAGTGAAAACAGGGTTTGCAAGGGTGGGAATATGACTGAATAGGGTGGTGTCATTCGATGAACACCACTAGCGGGTAGTTTTTTCCCCCTATTCCTACTTTGCGGACTCAGTAGCAACTTCTGTTTCATCTAATTGTCCTCCAGAAGGATTTTCTAAGAAACTAAAGTCAGTCTATGATCGAGGATGTGCAGAAGCAGCAGAGGATCGAAAGCTTTTCTCTCCTTAGCTCACAGGAGAGAACCTGTGAGATCAATTTCCCCACAGCATGGACTTGTTCAGTTTACCTGCGCACTGTCCCAGAATTTCTTTGTTCAAATTCCCTTTCATCAGGAGAACAAACCTTCTTAAAAGTGGTTCCTTTGCAGACCGGCTTTGGTGTTACTTGGCTATCAACGCATAACCTTTAGGTTGCCGGAATACATTCCCTTGCCGTTTCAAACCCAGTTTAAAAACAATGCAATGCCAATAGTTCTGGAAGGTTCTGGTGCATGGAAGAAGTTTATTTGGACAGAGACTGAATGCTCTTTTACTTGCCTGGATTTAATTTAATTTTACTTATTTTTGGGACCCTTCACTAAATGCTGTTCCTTTGAAATTAAGCATTAATTAAAAGATAAATGTGTCTGCCAACTCTGAAGTTCAGTGATACGTTCTCAATTGATGTAATGCACTGGTCTGCAGTTCACCATTTTTTGGAAACATTAGGATTTGCAGTATGGCTTATATCCAAAGCAATAAACATATTATCTTAAGAATCAATCCAGAGGGTTCTTGCTTTATAGATATTAGACCCATGGGATAAATTAAGTAAAAAACCACCCATTAACAAACCTTTAAATTATTGTTTTCATGTTTTAGGGACATAAAAATGTACGTAACTTGAAGGCAAGTTATATAATATAAATGTTAAGCTATATTTGCCATTCCAATTCTTTGGCTTGATTCACCTCAAAAACTGGGAGGCCATTTAGAAGATGGGCAAGGATTCCCTTTGCAGTATCATTCCTAATGCTTCCAATGTGATAATGTAATTTACAGTGAAAAAGAAAGATTGAAAGAAAGCAGGAATTAGAGGATTGTTGTCTCAGAAAGAACATTTCAATGTTCTGATATAGTGAGGACTGTAGGTAAATTGTACCTTGCATAACTTCTCCTAAGGCAGGAAGGATACCAGTTAAAGAATTATTCCTAAAATCCCGTAACTTTAAACAGAATGTTGAGTTGAAGAGGTGTTATTTCCAGAGAAAAGTAAATATTTAAGAAGTCTATTAAACATAATAACATGTCCTGCTGATAAAGGTAGTGAGTTCAAGAATGCTTGGAAAAACCTGCCTGGCGTGCTAGAAATTAATTACATGGTTGTTTATGCCGTGGATTGGCCAGCGGAGGCCATCAGCCTGCATTTATCCCGTAGTTTGCCGTTGAAAACAGGGTCTGCCCAAACTCAGGGAGGGTGGGTGAGTGCTGCTGGGCTTCCGCTGATGCAGTTCTGTAGCACTACAGGCCGTTCTTGCAAGCACACAAGAGATTAGGTTAATCAAAGGACACAGGCTTAGAGAGTATTTAATTATTAGAAATGAAAAGGAGCTACTTCATTTCCATTGTGGCACGTCAATTATTGCTGTTCTAATACAGAGGGTTTAACACTTCTGATTTGGAAATCATAGGTCTGATTGTTTAGTATGCTGTTTATCTGACCAGGTCACCCCACTAATGATATTTCACCCCACAGAGACATGGGGGGTGAAATCGGTGTAAGAGAGAGAAGAACTGGTACCATAAATTAAAAAAAAAATAAGTCCCTAACTTAAATGCCCGCTGGCTACCATAAATTTCAGCTTCCTCATTTTCTTTTAAGTAAGCTTTTTCTCCTGCCTGTGTTTGGTGGAGTAAAACGTGGTGACTTAAAGCCGTAAGGCTGGAAAAACAGGAGACAAACTACAAGAAAACTGAAAATACTGGGTTTTAATTGTCATCATTTTTAAACTCTTCAGTGATTTTGAAAGCAGAGGTTGATGGTATCTTCTGTGACTTTACTTGCAAAAGTAAACAACTCTGAAAGCTTTGCAAAATTTTCTCTGCAAACTTTCCCAGTTTTAAGAAACCTGTGTATGTAACTTGTGTAATGCCAATTCATTGCACAGATTCTTTGAAATTAAGCATTAATTAAAATATAAATGCGTCTGCCAACTCTGAAGTTCAGTGATACGTTCTCAATTGATGTGATGTACTGGTCTGCAGGTCTGTTGGTTTTTTTTTCTTCGTATATATGTACCTATTTCTGTATTCACTGTGGTTACAAATATTTCTGTATATGTATTTCAGCTTTTATACTTTAGGAAGATTTCCTATCCAGTCTTTGTCCCTATACGTACCTGCTACATATTCAGTCAAAAAACCCCACAGAAAACAAGAAAATAAAGTGTTAAAGATTCTGCTGTGCGATACTGTTCATCTTTGTCTTTGCTATTAACATAACAACAAAAGCCATCAGGTCAGGATATTTTTTATGCCTGTGAGTGTAGTCCGTATCTGATCTTTGCTCTTTCCTGAAAGGGTTTGGTTTAAATAATCCCAGCGGTACAAAGTCTCACACTCAGAGTCTTCTATTTTAGTTCTCCTTTCAAGGGAATTACTGCAGTTTTAACCTGCCTCTTGCTCTCTTTCCTAGTGCAAAGCTGTGTGATTACAGGGGAAGGGTGATGAAGCGCATCAGCTCTGTCTCTTAATCTTCTTATAAACCCTAACAGATTTTGAAGATGAAATTTGGCAAACGTTAATTGTATGTGCAGAATTCGTGCTGGGAAAATCTCCTTCTGAAAAAAAAAAAAAATAGAGAAGAAAAAAGGCTGAGTGCACAGCCGGACTGTTATGTAAGATGTTTATTTCCATCAAATCTAGCCCAGTGGAGGCTATGCAGAAAAATAGGCCAAAGCTGCAGAGTCGTGACATCATAACATCATCAGAAAGGTCAAAGAAAACATTGGCACACTGAGAAACACTAGTGTATAGTACTGGTCATTTTGCTCTATATTTAATATCTTTTTTTTTCCCCTACACATTGGAATAGAGCCTGATAGTGGTAAGCAAGCCTGAGCTGTTTTAAAACTTCCAAAGAAACATGTTTGCGATAGCACACAGCAGCATGGGAATATGGCTGTGAGAACTACTCATTGTTTTGGTGACAAAACTGAAAACCAGAAAAAAAAAAGCAAAGAAAAAATTTTTGTAGAATGTAAAAAGTTGCATTTAGCTAAAATTTGACTTTCAAATTTTGTCTTAAGAAATTGACACATTTTGCGTACAGCACACCTGAATGAATCTACCGATTCCTTAAAAAAAGTAACTTCATTTCTTTTCCTCACTCAGGTCAAGACCAAAATAATGAATTAATTCAAATGTCATGAAATGTCATGTTCTTTTCCTGTCGAATAACCTCATGATTAAAAACATTTCTTCTTCAGCTCTCGCTGCGTTGTTGTCAGGCTCAGAATGGCACTGATGCACAGCTGCTGTTTTGTTCTGTCCTTGAAGAACTTACGGCTCAGCCGGGCATCCCATTACATTCACATGGATCACCTCTTCTCATGTTATGACTACAGTGAGGCATATATATGCTCAAGTACATAATAAATTCTACACAAAGTAAACATTTTTAATCCAGATTTATTTTAGCTTTCATGTTTCTTCATACTTGTGGCCAGATTTAAAAAAAAAATACCCAAAACAAAATCAGAAAATTCTATTCACAAAAATATGTTAGTATATAGACACAATTGCCTGGGTGTAAAAATAATTCTAATTAGTTTCTTACTCACTGGTTAATGCCCATTTTCTAAATCCATTTTGTTTTCTTATATGTTGTATATGATCAAAATAAATACCAGGGGTGGTTTAAGTGATCATATGTAGGTATCTTGGCTTGGGTACAGAGCAAGGTACTGAAAACTCATTCTTTATTCCATCCCCTGCATGAAGTAAGTTATGTTGAGAAAGGGAAGAACGTGGTGCCGATGTGCATGTGGTGCACTAGCCCGTAAGAAACACCAGTGACCTGACAGCACAGGGAGGCCAGGAGAGGTGCATGGAGTTTCCAGGCTCCAAGCTCCCGCTGCTACACAGGCAAAGCCTTCTACTCTCCTTCTGGCCAAAGGCAGCAGCCTGTTGCAGAGCCACAGGAGAGGCAAAGGCACCTATGTAACACCTACTTGATGTCTTGCTGCTCAAGAAATAATGAAAAGCATTTAATTTTTGCTTTTTTTTTTTTTTTTTTAGCTACACAGATTGGGTAACAGTCTTCTGTAGACTCTCCAAACAGAAATTTGGAAACCAACCTTAACAGCAGATTGTATTTGCCTCAGCTTGTGTACGCGAGGGGAGGAGAAAGCAACAAGGCTGAGGATTCATCTGACCAAGAGTAGATCCCTACAGCACAGTTGCCATGTAGGCTGTTCACTAGATTCATGGGGAGAAATAGGCATTGCTAGAGAGCAATTTTTCTCATCCAAAACAGGTCAGACAAATCACGCCATAAAATGTCTACTTCTGCACTGATGCATGAGGGGAACCCTGGGTGATGGGATCTGCACTGTCGATGTCTGAAGTCAGCTGAAATGAATCTCATCCTAAATCTCCTTTTGCACCTCTGTCCCTTCTGGGACAAGGAGTCAGCATGGCTTCTCATATGGAAACTTCTTTCAGACATGTATTTTTGTGTGTGCTTGTATGGTGCCTGGCACAATGGGGACTACTTCAAGGCTTTGTTCACATGGTGCGACATCTACCTCCCAGAGATCCTGGGAAAATATCCTTATCTCAGGGATAAGGATATTTTGCAGTGGCAGAACCATCCAGCTCCAATGCTCAGTGTTATTTCAGTATTTTTGTATTGACTTAACACAAATTTTTGAGCCACAAAGAAAAAAAAAAACAAAAACCTGATGATCTTATTAGCCTGAAGTTTTATTTACGATGGTAAATTTTTAGCTGAGTACTTTAGGTCTTCTTTTGGGGAATGCAACCTACTATTGCTTGCTTACTTTCTGATGGGCACTTAGGCACATGAGATGATCCCACAGGCACCTGCAGGGTCACGGCTACAGGTCTGTGCTGCCTTCGCAAACCAGAGGACCAGTTTGTGCTCTTGTGAGAACCTCAAGGCACATACTGAGTGTTCGTAATGTTATACCTCGTTTATGACTTTGTACCTCCAGCGGCACACTTGTGGCAACTGAGGAATGGAACCTGTAGATAATGGCACACAAATATTTGTTTCACTCCCACGAAACCATCTGGCCTCTAAGTCCTAATGAGCTGTGCCCTTTCTTATTTGCAATGTGCAAGCCAATGTCCAGGGCTGATGCTGGACTCTGAAGGCAGTAGAGGAGGCGCTTTCAGCCTCAGAGCTGTTCAGGTAGCTCAGCCTTCTCTTTTGCTGCGTTTCTTCTTCATTACAGACTAAATACTTGTCCCACAAAGGTTAAAACTTTGTATGTCAGGAAAATCAGTTCTTGATTTACTGTCATTTGCTTTAGCTCTGTCCCTTGGCTAACTTCCAGTGGGATTTATTTGATTAGGGCATAAATGAGACAAAATGGAATCATAATAGGCATTCGAACAAAACCAAACTTTGTCATGATTATTCTGTGATTTATGGCTGATATCCAGAGGATGGAGGAACACTAATCAAAAGAGGAAAGTTTTGCACATAAAAACCAGACAATCCTGATGCAATCAAAATTGAATCAAACAAATGACAATTCAAATTAGCCAACATCTATTTTTCTCTTTTCCTTCCAGTGAGTGAATGACTTTCCACCAAGAAAGGGTTTGAGATGATTACAAATTTAGGTCTGCTGCACTTTTATGCTTTAAATTAGTTTGATATTTTGAATATATTAATCTTGCCTCTATCTTAAACGATGATGGCTCTCACCACTTTTTGTATAAATAGCTGCCTTATTAAGGCTCATTCTGTGCTGAATTCCAATGAGCACAAGAACTTACCACTTCTTCAGTATGTGTGAAGTGTGCCTTCACAAAAAAGCTTTAAATCAAACCATCAGGTGCATTTTCTTGATGGTGGTGGAATGACCAGTATCTTCCTATTATGCTTTTCAGAAGGATGCTCCTGATAACTGTTCTTTCCTTTTGGGTTCCCTCAGCTGTTATGTTGCTGACCAAGCAAAAAAAAAAACTTTCCTGAACAATATGAGCATACTTTGAAGGCCTTATGTATTGAAAGGCTGCAGAGCTTTATGCTTGCCCTTTCAATTTTTATGTGAGTGACAGTGAAAGCTGGGCCTGATAAAACTGTTAAGAGATTTCATTCTGCTATCTCGTGTTCCCTTTTCATCCTCCCAACCTCTGCACATCATCAAGATTAATGTTTCAAGTTACAGAAAGCTCAATCGTTGGAGCTTTCACATGGCAGCTATAGATGAGATTTCCCAATATTGATCCCCTCTCCCCCCATTTCTTTTCTTCCCATGTCTGAATCATATATGTCTGAATTATGAGCCAGTGTAGATTTCTTGCTCTGGCAGATTGCATTAGAATCACGTAGCACTGGACTTTGGGTTATTGATTAGCAGCAGACTGACTCCGCTGTTAACCAGACGCTTCTTCTTCTGCCAGAGACATCTCCATTCACAAATACTTGTGTGGAGACACAGAACCTGCTGCACTATGGGGAAAGCTGCGCTGCCATTGTTCAAATGGATGTTAGCAAAAGGACCAAAAATACTCTCTGTCTTTGATGCTCATCAGAACTGACATACATTGTTGAACCTCTTTTGACGGGAGGTGTGCATGTCGGGAAAGACTAAGTGACCCCGCGGTCTGTTTCAGGCCTTTGCTTCTATGATAAACAAGTAGGAAACCCAAGTGCACCATGATTACTGATACAAGTGCAGTGATTTAAATGAGCTCAAATTTGGGGAAACTTGGCCATGACTGTTAGGCTTGATTCACAAAAAGAATTAAACATGGTAGCATTCAACCTCACTTTAAAGTGCCTTTTTGTCAGTTGAATCTGAAGGTGACTCACCACATCATGCGTAGTAATGCAAATGCCTTTGATGGATTCTCATGGTGGGGGTGGGCACGCAGCACACGGTAGTATGTGGTATTGATTTGCCAGCAGCATGTTATGTCATTTACCAGAGCAATTTTTTGTCTAATATTGTTATTTTAAAGGGGTCATCCATGAGTACCAATGTTTTAAGACAGGAATGTATGCAGAATTCTAGTTTTATAAAGGCTGTAAAACACGTATTGGAAAGCTGAGTCAATATTGTAGCATTTTAACGTAGTAGTTATGAAACATAGCTGAGAAAAAATAAAGAGATTCTAAGATATAAACCAACATAAAGCAGTACAGGTACAACGGGTACAGCTGAATGACTAAGACTCTTTTAAATACAGAGTTTAAGAAAACTGGTATATAAGGTATGGTAAGTGACAGATTTCCCACATGTAGTTCACTTATTTCTCCTTCTGAGGAAAAGTAGTAGTGAAGTCAGATTCATGCAGTGCAGTGAAGTGCCAACCTTGGAAGAACAGTTACCTGAATCTCCTTGCATGGAGAAAGATAAAAAATGCAAGAAGGAAGCTCCAACTCACGTGTGCTGGATTGCCTTCTAGAGCTGCCCGTATTCCCCATGGATTATTTAGGACATACACAAGAGGCAACAGTGGAAAGTCCCGAGAAGGGAAATCCAGTCAGATTACAGAACAATACATGTTCAGGGGGAGGGTGGTAAAGCACTGGAACAGAGCGCTCAGCGATGCTGTGGGTGAGCCTTGAGCAAATTCACCTCCCTTTGAAGTTAGCGCTGCTTTGAGCATGTGGTTGGACTAGAGACCTCCAGCTAAACCCCAACCTCAGTCTTCCTATGGTTCTGTGTACTCTTAGCTTAGGTACTCTGCCTCCACCCCTCATCCCAAACTTTCCTCTTTTTACAGTAGTACTGATCCTGGGCATATTTACAGTGTACTTGGTCACTGATCTCACCAAGAGTATCTGTATGCATAAAACTAAGTATATTCATGGAACCGGGCTACATATATCTACGCGGATATTGGTACAATCTTTTCCTTACCTTACCTTTCCCCTTTCCACAAATGCCTCAAGAGGTTTTAAGTTTTCTTTTTGCCAACTTCCATTTCAATTGCTACATTTGCATATTGCTATAGCCCTTTATCTTTCTAACTGATTTCTGTCTTGCTTCCACAGAGATTGTAGTTGCTACTCACACACAAATAAAAAATCTGTGATCTTTTTCTGTGCCTATCAAGAAAACATCTTGAAAATGACTGAAAAAAAGACATTCTTTTTGGTGCCTCAGAAGCGGCTTGCAATTTTTGAATAGGAAAGGTAACTGTTTGAACGATATCTGTTGATGTTCAGAGACTGCCTCAAAGATGAGTCACTAGAACTGGCAAATGCAACCTTGAAAATGCCAATAAGCCGTTCTTCTCCTTTCTGTTTGTCATTACACTGACTGAAATGTTACCTTGATGTAACGTTCATATACTAGCATTGTGCTCTCCTACATTACACTCCATGCAAATTGTATTTACTGCCGTACTTCAAATGGTCAAAGGTGCAGTATTTATGATAAATGTTACAGCAAATTTTTACCAGAGGTGGTAAAAATCCATACAGCCTCAGATAAAATCCACAGAGCCTTGCAGGACCAAGATAAATTTACTTAGCTACATAAATTCAGTAGAAAGGATATTTTCAGCTATATGGAGGCCAATGCATGCAATTTTGTGAATGTTAACTGTAAGAGACTGCACATGCTCTTCTCATAAAAATATATCCATATATGTGTGTCTAATTTTACCCTTAGTACACACTCATCTTTTCTTCAAAAGAATGGGAAAGCAGAGCAATTG
This sequence comes from Anarhynchus alexandrinus, assembly GCA_008711295.1. NCBI lineage: Eukaryota > Metazoa > Chordata > Aves > Charadriiformes > Charadriidae > Anarhynchus > Anarhynchus alexandrinus. The sequence goes on from VUYV01000041.1 coordinate 4,258,947, forward strand.
ACAGCATTTATCAATTTTAGTACAGGCCCGATAAGAGGACAACGGACTGGCTGAGCTGCCAAGCTCAACAGGCTGTCATCAGCAGCACAAAGTCCAGCTGGAAGCTAGTCACTACTGATGCACCCCAGGGGTCGATACTGGGGAAAATACTGTTGAAGCGCTTGATTAATGATCTGGATAGCTGGACCAAATGTAGCCTCAGCATGTTTTCAGATTACACAAAACTGCGAGGAGCAGTTAATACACCAGATGAGTGTGCTGCCATTCAGAAGGACCTCAATAGGTATGAGAAAGGGGCTCACAGGATCCTCATGAAGTTCAACAAAGGCAAATACCAAGTTGTGCACCTCACGAGGAATAACTCCATGTACCAGTACAGGCTAGAGTCAAGCTGGCTGGAAAGCAGCTCTGCAGAGAAGGACCTTGAGGTCCTGGTGGACAACAAGCTGACCATGAGCCAGCAATGTGCCCTTGCAGCAAAGATGTCCAACAGCATCCTGGGCTGCATTAGGAAGACCTATGTGTCTAGGTAGATGATCCTTCTGCTCAGCTCACCCCTGATGAGACACAGTTGGAGTGCCAGGTCCAGTTCTGGACTCCCCAGTCAAAGAGAGGAAAAGATGTACCGGACCAAGTCTACCAAAGGGCCAGGAAAATGATTAAGAGACTGGAGCATCTCACGTATGAGGAGAGGCCGAGAGAGCTGAGACTGTTCAGCCTGAAGCATAGAAGGCTCAAGGGGATCTTATCCATGTGTGTAAATACCTGATGGGGGGAAGTAAAAAAGATGGAGCCAGGCTCTTCTCAGTGGTGCCCAGTGACAGGACGACAGGCAATGAGTCCAAATTCAAATACAGGAAATTCAACTTAAACACAAGACAAATATTTTTCACAGTGAGAGTGATCAAACACTGAAGTAGGTTGCTCCGTGAGGTTGTGGAATCTCCATCCTTGGAAATACTCAAAACCTGACTGGACACAGCTGTGAGTAATCTGCTGAAGCTGATCCTGCTTTGAGCAGGGGGGTCTCAGTAGGAGGTCTCCAAAGGTCCCTGCGAACCTCAACCATTCTCTGATTCCCTCTTATTTTACAAATATCCAAGAGTAGTGGTTGGCATAGTCATGAACTCAGACAGTATGTTAATTATCTAAAAAACTTGTAAGTTGGCTACTCTGAACAATTACGGAAGACGATTGTTTGGCATGCTCATTAAACAGTTGGGTCTATCTGAATTTCAAAACAGACCTGGGCAACAGACTAACTCTTCTTAAAAATAGGACATGTGTAGTCTTAAAAAGAAACATAAAGCAAGGACACACAACTTCCTAACTATTCATTCAAGTGATTAAATGCAGAAACTCATTACATACAGACAACTATTTTGAAATAATATGAAGGTTAAAAAGACATAAAAACAAGAAGGCAATTTATGAGCTGTAGAAACAATTCTTTAGAGAAAAGTCCTGGAAAATACATTAATGTGATAGAAAATGCTAACCTTTTGAAAGGCTTTTGCACTAGACCGTGCGATATAATGGAAAATTATATCACTTCCATAGAATTCTATGGGATACTTCAGAAAATCTAGGCAAAGATTTTCATTTGCTATTAAATCTGAAAGATCTTTAGTATCATTTTCATGGATCCATATTACTTCTCTATAAAAGAATCGTGGCTCCCTCCCATCATTCAGATCCTCAACAGTAGTGTGAACGTTCATTTATTTTATTGTTATTACTTTTGGCTTTCATTTACTTTCACTGGATAAAACCCCAAAACTCCCAATAATGACAAACTCAATTCAGAGTTGTTGTGTATAGTTACTAGAGCATGCATTGTACCTGTCATGGTCTTTTAGGCCTCAGAGAACTAACAAATGCTTTTAGCCTTTGTGACTCCTTATGGAGAGCGCATACATTACTGTCTTTTTATATACTCACTTCATGGGGGTGCAGTTCTTTTTTTACTCTCTGGTATTCTCTCTGAGGCATAACAGCTAAAAACACTTTAACTTCAATTCTAGTGCAGTATGGCTATGGAAGATCAGAGATAGAAGAGCTGCTTTTATTTTTTCTTATATATGATTGGCTTAACTTTCTTTCAAAAGTAAAGTAAAAAAATACGAAATAAAATTATAATATAACATCAACCAAACTAAAGTAAAATAAACAAAAAAAAATTTCCACTGTTCTACCAGTTCATCTGAAAATGTGCTTAACGTTTTTGACAGGTATTTGACAAACAGGCAGGTATGTGATTATCTTATTGGTGGAATTACGGAGAAAGTGCATCATCCTATTGTGTTCTGACATACTTCCCCAGACGCAAAGTACAGAGCCTACGTGCCAGCCAAGCAATCACTGTAAGTGAACTTCAGGCTTTAATGTGCACCTGTACTTGGTATTGGAGACCATTTTAGTGCTGTGCATGCTGTGGTTTAGCCAGTCTGTACCTTCCCTTGTTGAGGAATTCTGACATAAATGAAGTGCCTTCCACTAAAACGAGATCAGTCCTTACTCCCCGTAAGAGAATCAAGTGAAAAAAAAGTACTGTGTGTGTTTTCATGGCTGACAATTCTTTCCCTCTACAATTTCAAAACACATAAATCCAGTGAATATCTCCATTATTTATTTTTGCAGAAAAACAGGTATGTCAGTGATCATACAATACACAGCAACTGATACTGGGAAAAAAATCCAGACTGTTTAATGGCTGCTCATTCTTCACTTCAATGTTTCTCTAACAATCGTCAACTAAGTATAAGGATTTGGTATTCACCTCTTTCTTTCTTTGTATTATGCAAAGCTTTGCTACCTGCTAAAATTCGTAGTATTATGGTGAAAAAGAGAGGCTACATGAGACTTCAGCAGATGCTTGGAGATTTTCTTCTATAAAACTGCCCTTGTTCAGGAGGGCTTCAGTTACATTTTAGCAGGATGTTATTTATGTGCCCGTATTTCTCCTCTAAAAGTTTGCAAAGGGCAAACTAGGTAATGTGATTAAGTGGCTGAACACAGTAAAGGTTCCAAAAACTAGGTCATTATTGAGATTAACGACTGGATTAAAAGGATTTAGGAGAGTGGTAGGATTTTGATTTGCATATTACTCCAAAGACCTTTGACTTATGTAAAGCCTCCTCTTAAAGACTATCAAGCCAAAGTATTACATCAAGCAATTTAGTTGTTGCAAATTACTCTTGCCTGTTTTTTGACCTTGTGTATATTACCCATATTTCTACACTGGAATTATTTTTCATAATTCAACACTTGGATTGCTCCTTTGGATGTGGCAAATGCAGGGGGAGTACTAATGTGAAAGAGATAAGTTGTAAAATAATTAAATCTTATTAAGTATAAGCTATGGGATTCTTGAAGGATTTCACCTGAGAGTATTTTAGCCAGCTGCTAAAGCAGGAGACCTTGTTTAACAGCAGATACTAGCAATTCAATCAAAATAATTTTTACATCAAAAGCCTCACAAATTTATTTAGATTAACCTTTGTGCCACTCTACAAGAGTATACACAGCTATTTTGGTATATGAAAAATATATCTAAGAGCTCAAGCCTATAACTGCTTTGGGAAATTAAACTGGAGGGTCTGCATGGCTGAGGTCACCCATTTAGCATCAGATAAAGGAAAAAAATCATTTTAGAGGTTACTCAATATAAAAATCCCTCCATTGACAGCACATGCTTGTGTCTCAGCCTGTGTGAGAAGGCTGTTTATGGTACTTGTATGTTTCGACGTATGAAAGAAGGAGGGGAGGTGCTTCTATGTGGGCAATTTAGCACAAACAAATGTGGTGGTGGGAAACAGGACAGATGACGTTCTGCAGATGAGTGCTTCTGTAAGACACGACATTTGTGACAACAGGCAAAATAGGCAAAATGCTTTCAATATACCACTGGGTTAGAAAAGGTAAATAATTTTAGGTTTTTCAGCACAACCTCGATAAATGACAGCAATTATTGCAGATCATATTTTCATAAATCATATTCTTCATATACTATCCAGTCACTCGTATCCAAACAGCACTCTATTTCGTTTAATCAATGTTTAACCTGGCAAATGCTCTTATCATTTTACTGCTCTGCTTTTAAACAATATTACTTTAAAATGACAGTCTTCACTGGCCCGTCACAGTTGGGATGATGTCATTTCACAAACTACCTCAATCACCCTCAAGCTCAAAAGTACAGATTCTACTCAAAAGTACTAATACTTACGTATCTGAAAAAAAAAAATCTATGCAGTATATGGGACCATTAGTTCATCTAAGGGATTCATGTAGACACATCAATCACATGTGTAAGTTTTTTCTGGGTTCAGGGGGAATGGATGACAGATTTCCCATGTAAATCAATCATCTTAATTATGCAGTGAATGAATGAATACAGAATTAAGGCTAAGGAATGGTCCAATATGATGAGTTTAGATTTATCATTCAGGAGTTGTTCTAGGGTCAAGATATCATTTGTGCAATGTTGTATGAGACTATCAGTAACTATTAGATTTTAAAAAGCCCAAACTGAAACTCTTGCATATAGAAAATAACAGAGATGCTGTCTGAAGGCAGCTTCAGCTCTAACAATCTGTAGCTTTCAACATTTTCTTCTGTGAGGACATTTGTGGCAAAGTTATGATGAGGAACACAGCTTTTCAACCTCCTGGCTTCATCCACTTAATTTTGCTTGCAGTCGAGCTGGGTTTCTATTTCTACACCATTCAGATTTTGTCATATGTTTCCTAGACTCTAAAAATGTTATTCTTCTTCCTTTCCCTAAGCACTTTTCCACTGTAATTACAGAAAGCAAAATTTTAAAAGTGCATTGTGAATAGGTGTCATTCATGTAGGAAACTCCAAGAGAAAAACACCGCATTTTTAAACCTGGTCTCTAAGGTCCCAAGGCTGGAAGGGGATAGAGGGAGAGAAAGAACAAAAGGTTATGTGGCAAATTGACCTGGCTAATGTCTGTGGTTCTGACCAGGTGTTAGATTTTGATCCCAGGATTTTCTTTTCCTCTGTTTTACTTGCTTAATGGCTGTTGACTTTAAAATGTGAGGATCACAACACAGGCTGCCTCTGTTAAAGACAAGCAGCCCAATATCCAAGACGCAGATTTAACTTCTCTGTATTGTTTGCTTATCTTCTTCTGGAGTCTTGGCTGTAATGTCTGCAGAAGAGGAGATGGAGAGGTTGACCTATCCAAAAGTGCATGTAACCTGATGGTAAAGGCCACCACTTCAGAAGCAAGAACTGTGCCTTTGAACTTTGTTAGGCTGAGGAAATGTCCAGCCCAGGAACCCTATACATCCTGGGAAAGTGCCCTTGCCGCTAAGCTGTAGCATTAGAAGTAATTTGTAGTGATAAGTTGTTGCAACTACCTTTTATGAAAAGTCACATCTTGTTTATTTACTTTGGACATGTCGTGAGGATAGTTAGCAGATTACTCCCTTGAGGGGATTCCTATTGAGAAGTGCCATGTTGCCGGATTCCCTTCAAGTCTGAATGGAAGATAGATGCTGAAACATCCAACCGCAACACTCACGGTCCTGTAGAAAACGGAATTTTAGCTGCTAGGTAACCTTAGAAGCCTGAGAGCCACCTACAAATGTAGAAAATAGCTGAGTAAGGCATCTGGGGCTGTAATATTCAAACCTGATTTTGGTGTTTAAGAGCCTTAATGAAGTCTTTTAAAAAGACGTCAGGTTTGGAACGCACAGCACGTTAGAACAAAAGCGTTGTGAGAGAGTTAACGCCTGTCCCACAGGTTCTCCCCAGCTCTCCGCAGAGGGGTGACGGTGGTCCTTCATCCAGCCCTGCCTGTGGGTCCCGGGAAGCGCTGGGTGAGAGCCTCACCACGCGCAGCCTCTGACTGCCTACAAGCAGTCAGCAGCAAACAAGCACATATTGGTGGATTACGCTAGTTCATCACGACCGACATAAACATGTTTATTATTATCTACTCTTGGCTTTGGTAGCTGTTTCTTGCTCCAGCAGAGGTTTCCGTTTAAGGAAGGATTAAATTATATTCTGTACAAAATGAGGAAGACGCAACTAAACAGTATTTCTCTTACTTTTGAGGATCAAAAACATTGTTTCGAAGCAAAAGTTTCAATGCACTAAATCAGGATCATTTTAAGGGAAGATTAATTGTTTGTTAACTACTAACTCCTATTTGCAGAATCTACAAGGAAGCAGTCCTGAAAGAATAATTAGTAAACAGCAGTTATAACAATACTACAGAACAACATCTTCCTAACTCTGGAGTAAAGACACCTTCCTCTAAAATAATCAGAGATAAACCACAATTTTTCACTGTCATTCTTGCAGACATTATGTTTTGGAAGCAGATTCCTGGTTTCTTTCTGACTGTTTCACATCTCTGAGACAGTGAAAAATGGCTGTGCTCTGTCTAAACATAGCCAGCGGAGAAAAATCAATTCCATAAAAAAGCTCTGTGGTGCTAGATAATTAGTGAAGTCAACGTGTTTGCCAAATGATGGCTTAAGCAGTTTGGCTAATACAGCTGATGAACATGCACTCAGAAAGCTTGCTACCAAAAAAGAAAAAAAAAAAAATTCAAGGTACTACTTGAAAATTCTTATTCTTCAACCAAGTGAATTTAAAATCACTTATGTGTAGAACAAGGAGAGGAAGAAGAGATTATTGGATAACTTTTTTTTTAATGAAAAAATTTCTTTTAAGAAGAAGAAGCCACTTGAAGTGACAAAAAAATTTCATGCAATATCTCCAGTTTCGCTTTCACACAAAAATTATAAATTTAAAAAATCAGGTGTGCACAACATAAACTTCAGCAGGTCAACACAAGAAGAGCTCTAGCTCGCAAGGACTGTACAGTACCACTGGAAGTTTAAGATTTGGCCTTCCTAGTATTTCCAGCAGGTCACAAGGAGCCCCAAGGTCTTCATGTCTTATTCAAGCATCTAGAGACAAAGGGCCAGCTTTTCCAAGATTCTCAAGATAGCTCGGGAAGATGCCAACAGAAAATTATTGGTAGAAGCCAAACGTGTTGGTATGGCTTTAGGAGGTTTATTCTTGTCGGTTTGGAATGGTGGAGTTTTTTGTGTTTGGGTTTGGTTTTGTTTTGGGTTGGGGTTTTTTTTTGGGGTGTGTGTGTTTATATGTTTTTTGATTTTTTTTTTTTAACTCCCACAGGTATCTACAGGAACATTTGGAAATGTTAAATTGTGGCCCTGAATTTCTTCCCCAAACAGCTTTCACTCTAAAGATAGGATTCATGTACCTTTACCTAGATAGTGGTTGAGCATCTACTCCAAGCTAGATGGCTGCATTCCCTCTAACAGGAAAGTGGGTAGCCCACTTCCAGAGGGCAATTCATTCCAGTCTGGCTAAGTTACCTTTTTTAGGGTAAACTGAATCACCCTCAGGAGTTTCCTGTCACTCTCCATTGACTCTCACTTAGACTAGATTATTAACTTGTAGACGGCTAAATTTAGGTGAATCTCATCTGAAAAGACAATGTTTAAATGATGAATGGGATAAACAGGAAGGTGACAAGAAAGAAGGACAAGATAAGGGTTTTTTTTTAAAATACATTTTAGAATTAATCAGCACACTGTGTAACATTTATCGAATCAGCACCAGAAACTGCATTTTTTTACTAAGCTAAGTTTTCATGACTTTGATAATTGCAATGCAGAAGAATATGTATTAGTAGGAGGAAGCTTGGATCTGCCACTCAAATTCAGCCTGCTCATCACAGAATTCCCTGCATTACAAAAATCAGTTAAATTGTCTGTCCTTTCTTTTAACAAGAGGTTATTCAGATTACAGACTGTTTCCATCAGGATAGGTTGTCATATCAACTTAACTTAAAGCAAGTGGTCTGCTCATATTATATTTTGAATACACACACAAACATGCGTGTTTCTCCAAATTCCAGTTGCAGAATGGAGTGACTTCCAAAAATAATTGCATAATTTTAATTTTCCCATCTTATTACTGAGTGTACACACTCGGCATCTAAACTGTATCTAAAATGTTGGAAGAATGAGACAAAGCATCATGAAGATTGTTTATTTCACATGATACAGTAGCTGTGCTAATACCACAGGGCAATGTGCGGATCTTTATGATTCCGTATCTGAATTCTGGCTGCAGTATATCCCCATGCATCCTGGTGTATTCTGGCAGGAAATCTGGATGCCCATGGTGCTTTGATATGCTCCAAGATGTTTAAAAATCAGCAAACAGAACTGCATGGCACAACTCAAAGGGCACCCATTTTGCAGCACAGACACTGACCAGTGACCATAATTAAATATGTTGTAATTAAAATAGGGTGAATTCACTAGTGCTGATTAACTGAAAACAGAATAGTTGTGGCTTTGGACTGCCTTGTTAAGCAAGCTTGTGGGCAAATTCTAAAACTGCCTATATTATACTTAGGTTACCAGTATCTTGTTCCTTGCTGCTGCCCTTCTGAGGTACTCCCACTTTGAATTTGCAAAAAACCTCTTCCCTTCCTCCCTCCCTCTCTCCCTCCCTCCTTCTTTCTTTTCCTTCCTTCCTTCCTTCCTNCAGGTACTCCCACTTTGAATCTGCACAAAACCTCTTCCCTTTCTCCCTCCCTCTCTCCCTCCTTCCTTCTTTCCTTTCCTTCCTTCCTTCCTTCCTTCTTCCCTTCTTTCCTTCCTTCCTTCCTTCCTTCCTTCCTTCCTTCCTTTCTTTCTTCCTCCCTTCCTTCCCTTCTTTCCCTTCCTTTCCTTTCTTCCTTTCAAACAGCAGCCATTATATTCAGAGAGGAAAAAATCAATAAGGGTCACACATCTTTCTTTTATTTATGAACTAGTTCAATTACATCAGATGAATTACTGTTGTTTCCAACTACGTCTTTTAACACTTCCCACAAGTGATTTATGTTGTGGGATTTACAGTCCACTAATTTTACTAGCCAGTGTCTGAGATACTGTTTTACAACCGAAAAATCTCTGAGAGATAAGAAATTCATCATAGGCTGATATCTGTTCACACTGCATAGTTGAAATACAGCCTTGGGCAACCACCATCCCATCTCACACAATAGAATAGCACCTTCTGTAGCTCTGCATCCTCTACACAGAGATCTACAGCGTGATCCAAAACATCACCCAACGTGCCTAAAGTAAAAGATCCAGCAGGATTAGACAATGTCTAGACTATGGGTGAGATGTGCTCCACACCGCAACCCGTAGGTATTTATGATCCCATGACTGGCCAGACCGAACACCCAGCTGGAGAGCAGTGCCGTGCAGGCAGCTCCCTTCCTGGACCATGCTCTGAGCAAGGGGTGGCACGACAGGAGAGCGGGCATGCCACAAGGGGCAAAACATAGCTCAGGTCCTCCCAGAACTGGGAGTCTCAATGAAATCTTGAGGTGCCACAACAAAAAATAAACTACACTCTGTTACTACAGGAGTTATTGGACGTGTGCAGATCTGCGGATCCAAAAATTCAACAATTTTCAAGCAGAAGGATCAAGAGAAAACAGTATTGTCAGTGGTTCAGGCCAAAAATCTGTGACAAGGTACTCTTTGAGTATCTGTTTATGTAATTTATTAAACAAATCTCACATTACAGGCTCTGGAGAAGAATTTATGTGGAAACATGATTCTTTTTCTCTCTTTCTTGGCAGCAGAAAGGAAATCAAACTATGAAAAGCTTAAAGAAATATGAAGGATCCAAAATCAAGCCAAGCTGAGTCAGGAAAGTCACACTTGTGGCTGTAATTCATGATGGTTTGGGGGAGATGGAGGGTGTCACTTTGGTTTTCATTTAGCAAAAAGACCACTTTGGGCAAGGCATTCTGGCTTAATTTTTTGGCTTGGCTTTGTCTGTTTCTGTCAATATGGTGGTTCAGAATCAAAAGATTAGATCCAAGAATCAAAATTTAAAAGGCTGGAGAGGTTCCTGTCAAAGTTACAGCCTAAACTCATGCACTTTGTACAGAGGGAGCTCCAAAGAATGGAGACATTTTCATATTAATTTTACTCGCAAAAATAGACCTTACGGATATAAATGGAACCCCCCCCCTCAGTTGTGTAATCAAAGACAGGTTTTCTCCTCTTCTCTTTTCTCTTTCTTTTTCTTAGTACTTTTAACTATTTTTTACAACACCACCGTGAATTCAAACTCAGGGAAAAAATTTATGAAAGCTGAGTTGCCATTTTCTCTACTTCTCCACTTTCCAGTTTCCAATTTCATCAACATCAACACTAAAAAATACTGTTAATTTTCCTCATGCCCAAGTATTCTCATTTGAGAAAGTAACTGAAAATAAGAATCTTGACCTTTCAGTTAATATGTTTTAGGCTACATCACGAGTTAGAGATATATTCAGGCTATCAATTTCAAACTAATCATTCATTAATTGTATTCATAAGGCTGTTATTAACTTAGTACCTCAGCACATCACTATCTTCAGTGCTGTTATCCTAGAACTCCCCTTGGATATATTGACAAGTGTTCCCACTGAAGCTATGTGACATGCCAAGACAGTCTGGGTGAGACTGATCTCCTGAAAGCTTCAGTATCTATGATTCAGATGTCTCCCTTTTTGAGCTCCTTTTATAGAAAATTGAGAGAAATGGGTACTCTTAGGGAATGATTAATCTGACCTATCTACTTTGGGATGAGAGAAATCATGTCCTAGAAATGTCTTTTCCTTTCCTTCGACTATAAAGGGACTCTAGACTTCTGACACACATCCTTCAAGGGCTGCGTGATGAATTCTAACTTTCCTGGCCATAGAGACGTCATTCGAGGTATGGTGGAATTAAGCTCTTTGCTCCAAACGCTTTGAGCACAGGCTCCTCACTTCTGGGATGGGAATCTATGGAAGCTTTGGGCATTCGTGTCAATTTTAATCCCGCCAATAAAATGGTATCCTTTAAAAAAATATCGACGGCATTGTCAGAAGCAGTACAAAGTAGTATTCTTTTTTAGAGTCACTATTGTCCTGCAGACTTAATGTGAATTCAGCACCAGAGATCTTTTCAACACTGTTTACATTTCTTTCTCTGATAGGTTGTTGGGCAGATTGAACTCCACTGAGCATTTTGCAAATTTTACATTTGTGGCTGCTGCAAAGCAGGTACTAATTTCCCTTTGAGATGCCCATTCTGAGGGCACAGATTGACCTCCAGTTTCTCCTAGGCATCAACAAAATTGTGCACTAGGAGACTGCATGCAGAGAACTAAAGGCAGTTTCTGATATGCTAGACTGAATTTTCAACTAGGCCACAGCTTAATTTTTTATTTTATTTTATTTTTATTTATTTCTCTCCAACATGTTAATACCTACCCAGTTTCTGCTTTCACTCTCAAGGGCATTCAGAATATATTTGGAATGAGTTTAAAACAGCTTTGGGGTTCTTTCCAATTATGCTGTTCTAAATCTGATCTTTGCACCGTGAAATTTCTATTTCAACACCATCGTCATCTTCAGTGCTGTAAAGAATGGTACTTTTTGACCCTCTTGGAGCTCCTACGGTGTTCTTTAACAGCTACAGGGTGGAAGACCTTGATGCTGTTCAGCAATAGATTTACCTCAAAATTTCTGACCCGCTCACCGTTGGGTTGGTTCTATACACATGCATAATAACAGCAATGACACATTGTTGAAAGAAACTTTGTTTTATTTATTTTAAAACCAGAAATTCCAGAAAGTAGTTTACTGTATGTGAAGCCATCTTGTAACATTAGCATGTGTGGTCAAGAGTTTAAATATCCATGTGTATTCCTTGTATGAACAAATATGTATATAAAAGTATTTCTATTTTTCTGTATGTGCTTACGTGCAAAAGATTGGGTACCAAATAATGAAAGATTGATTATTACACAAATGCCAAAAAAAAAAGAAGGCTGAAAATCTGACCATTCACCAAAGTGATGAAAAATTATTAACAGATACCCAGTGGTTCCAATGAAATTTCAGTTTATGTAAAATCAAACATGTCTGATGTTTCAAAACAGTTATGGACTGCTCAAAAGATTATTTTCTGCACCCAGTCCTGCCTTCACGGTTTCCATACACTCTAAAACCCCAACAACTATTAGTAATTCCTCATTAGTATGCACTTTACTGTATCCTAGGAGAATACTGGGATACAGACACAGCACTCTAAAGAGGGTATCAATTATTTGTCGTAATTGTTGTCATCCACAGCATTTAAGTAATACTCTGCCTAATGCTGAGAAACCACTCCTGAACTCAAGCTGCATAACTATCTATACTACTGCTATATTAAATTATTTTCCTTTTCAAATCATCAAGACAACCAGTAAAAATGAATTTTCACTAGGAAGTGGGCAAATCTCTTATCTGCCCTTCAATACGAAGGGTGACCTAGATTTTAGACCTAATATTTGTTTACAGCCACACCGTGCTTTAAAAATGGCTCTATACAATGGGTAGTAAGAACTCAGCGAAAGCCCAAGGCTATCAATATGGTAAGTAAGCTGTGTTTCTGGATGGGTTCTGACTCATATTCAGATATCACCAGAAGCTTCCTGTCAAATTCAAGCCTAACAGGATGGAAAGCAAAGGACAGGGAATGCAATAATTATGGGAGAAAGGAGAAAAGAAAGTAAAAATACCGTGTAAAATTAGAAGCACAAAGTTGATAGGGGCAGGGAGAGGATGACAACATCCTTTTCATTAAACACTGAGATGCCTATCAGTACTGGATTTTGAGGTGCTCCCCAGCTCTCTCCCCAGCCCTTCACAAACACCCCATAACTATTCCACATCTCCTTCAGATTTCCCAGCTTTGGGCAATACCACAGGCGAGGCACAAAGTTTGCCTGAACTCCTCTTTGACAAATCATCCAAACGCTCTGCCATGTGCAGTCACGGCCACCCTTAATTTGTGAGTTCGCAAGCATTATTTTGAAGTTATTCCTGCTAAAGCCAGGTTATGATATCCTCCTTTAACACAACTAATGGGCTTGTGGAGAGAAGAGTGACAGACACTTTCACCTTAGATCCTTCACATTTCCATATTTAGGAAAAGCAGCTGCCCTGACATGCAGAGGCATCTTTCCCCTTGAATTCCAAATGACACAACTCACATAAAACTGGAACGAGCCTACTGAAAATATAGCACCACGGTCCAAGGTATTTTTAAAAACCCCAGTGATTTTGTAGGACTTCCTGTTATTTATTCATCCTGGCTGCACATTCTTCATCTGATTTGTAACAAAGAGCCACCACTAAAGTGCTGCTAATTCACACGCACATCATTTATCCATCTAAAACATGCGGGACTGAAATGGGCTCTCAAGTCATGCCCAGCAAGGGACTGAGTAAGTCTGTACTAATATTTGGAAGAGACTTCTTTCCCCACTAATGCTCAGGGTTATTTAGGATTAGGACTCCGGAATAATTTTAAAACTTTAAAAGCAAAAAGACCATGAGACCTAGAGAACAAGTGGGAAGCAAAGATAAGCACAAGTTACGGAGAGTTACAAAACGCAGTAAATCATGAAAAAATGCTGAAATAACAGAAGTTTTGACAGGATTTCATACTCAGATGAGCTCATGGAAGACTATGCAGAGAAATAATGCAAATGGCTTTACTGCTGGTTTCAATAGGACCACATAAGGCCACTCAGCTAGAGATTTTGAGTAGGGATAGTCTTCAACTATCCTTAACAAGTATTTATGTTCCCGTATCAGAGAATAATGAGCTAAGAATGGATCTTTTCTTTTTATTTTAAAATCCTTTCATTATTGAACTCTTCACATTAAACATCTTTCCACTTGGCAGTGCAAGTAGTGTAATTTGCAAAATATAGCTTGCTCCGAAGATTGCCAGTATACGTTTCAGGCTGATAAAGATTAGTTCCCAGCTGCTTCCCATTCACAGACAGTATGTGTGGCCTTCCCTAAAGAGGATGGAAAATGTGGTACTATATCCCAGTACCACATATCTCATACCCACTTCATGTGTTTATGTTGGCTTTTTGCTCCTAGTTGCTAAAAAGCACAGTTTTCTTGAGACACCGCTTCTTGCTATATTTTGTATATAGCTATTGGTATTGTTCTTATTGTGGCTGTCTTTCATCCTGCTGTTTAAGAAAACATTTGCGGGGCTTCAAATGGCAGACAAAACTGGGTAACTTCTTTGCAAGTTTATTCTGGAAGTTCTTTGACGCTATCATCACTCTAAAGGAAACGGTGCCCCAGTAGGCTCAGCTAGTGCGCAAAACCTAGTGTCATCTACAAATTGGTCATCTCACGTTGCCCTTTAACCGCTGGCTCCACTGTCAGCAGTAATAAAACTAGGAGACAGACCCTGGGAGGTTAGCCAGCCATTGATTCGCTCCTGACACCTGACTGTGTTGGCTGATGTGTGATCTCTCGGTGTCACAGAGATAAAGTGCAAATTGTTTTTGAAAATCATTGCCAGGAGCGGAGCGGATGCTTTTTCAGAATGTCACACCCAGTGAGCTGTGACACCCAGCCAAGCTTTGGTCCCCCTACCAGGAAGAGGAATTAGGTTTATGTTTTATGGAAAGATTCAAGATCAGCCCAGCATTGCGCTGATTTAGTCTTTTTTAACCTCTTCTTGTCCTTAGTGTTCTTCCTGAAATAGACAGATCAACATTATATCTGCCAGCAATTCAGTGAGCAAAGCAATAGAGTTTCAAACGACGAACCGCAGCATGCATTAAATGCATGCCCTCCCAACCTGTGTTTATTTTCACTGATGTATAAGGCACCGCATCAGTGTTCTGCGATGCTCATAAATCAGTCTAGCGCAAGAAGAGACTGCGAGGTCACCCACCACCCCCGAACGGAGAAAACACATTCCTCTCTTACTGATGGCAGAGGAGTGAGATGCACTGTCCTGAGCACCCCTCACTGGTCTACCTGCCATCAGCTTCCAAGAGCAGAGTACTGCCACAGGTGTGCTCAAGGACAGAGGGATCTTCAAACGTATGGCACAGATCAGCTCCCAGTGCTTGCCTGATTGGAAGCGACTGGAAGTGGGGTGGCTTTCCAAAAGCCTTTCCCTCATGAAGGGAAGAGGACATGGTACTGAATGCTATGGCTTATGCCCAGGAGAGCTTTCACTGAGAAGTCTGCCTGTGCTGGCCATCTTTACACTGAAGCAAATGTTCCCATGAACCAGTTTCCCAGCTCTACTTCATGGGCAGTTAAATTCAGCTCCAAGTCCACTATCTAAATCCACCGCAGTAATGTCTGGCCATTTAGTTGGCAGTGAAAAGCCATGGGAGTACAAAGATACAGAAAGCTCTTGGGCTGCAAACCACTTGGGGCTGGGAGAGCCCTCCACAGCAGGAGGAAAGTCCTCTCTTGCCCTGCTCTTCTGCAGGCAGCCGCTATGGACCCTATCACTGTCAGGATACCATGTTGCCTTGGCTTCTGGTCATATTTAGTAGGACATCCTCATTTAAAAAAAGGAACAGCTTCTCCAGTAGCTTGGAAACATAGCATTTGAGCTTTTTGACTGCCCAGTCTGTAGAAGCTGTTTGTCTTTTTGTATGGCAGATACTGATACCTTTTGCTCAACTACTTTTCCATTTAATGTACTAGGTCTCGGTGGCAACAAAAGACCAGTTCTCAACCCTACAGATTAGTGGAAGAAAGTTAAATAATCTTTAAGTGCCGTTAGTGGTTTCTATCTTACAATTCGGGATCCCCTGACATAGACTCCAAACTCAGTTTAAGATACTGAAAGGAAGGAATTCAATGGAAACGTCTCAAAACAGAAAAATAAAGGAATAAATACTACTGTTTTCTGCAATGGAGTGAGCCACTTCATTTGCTTTTCTCCTTCTGGGTTTCTTCTGCTTTGTACATCTGCTTGCCCTGCGTGCTTCCTGGGCAGCCAATGTCTCTCGCTATGTTTATGTATGTGCACAAAGCCAAACTCAACAGCATTACAAAATGGGCATTAAACTCTAAGCTCAGTGAGGAAGGGTTCCACTCCACCTGGGTATTTGAAGACCCACACCACTGCACAAGGACCCTAGTATTATCTGGAATTTCTAGTGATAACACAAGTAAAAAAGACAAAAGGGGGTGGGGGGGGGGGGGGGGGGGTGAGGG
>VUYV01000041.1:4275856-4296112 GCA_008711295.1 Anarhynchus alexandrinus
AGTGTGAACCCAAACGAAACATTATCTGAGGTTCACAAAGTTCAGATAACGCTGCTAATTTTTTAATTGTCACATGCCTCTTTACAGTTCCTGGAATTAGAGGCCAGAGTGCCAAAACTGTCCCGGAACCTGTTTCAGTGCAGTTATGTGAATGACACAAAATGTTTTCCACCAAAACTTTTGAAATTCCAGCTGACTTCTGACTTGACTGAAGGAACTACCAGAACAGGCAGGGGAGGGACAATCCCATGCACAGACTGGAACTGACGAAGTATAAAAAAGCACAAAACTGCACTTTTGCTCACCTGTTTTTTACTGCTGGCTGCTGTATTTTATCCTGAAAATAGGAAAGGGGAGGAAACAAAGGAACTTGATTGCTTGATTTCTGTTTTTACTCCCCCCCCCCCCCCCNCCCCCGCAAGATGTGAGAATATGCTTTTGTGCACAAGTTCTTTACCAAAATTACTCCATACAATTCATTGCACCCACAACCAGTTCCAAGGTTCTCCTGTCCTTCGGTGTGTGCTATTGAAAGGACAGTCTGAAAATGTGGCTACTCCAGTATCTCCCTGTCACTCCCAGCATCTCAGAATATGGCACTTACTGTGCTCTCTTGATTCAGAGCAACAGAAACGCGTTACTTCAAGGCTAATTAACCGAAGGCCAAAGTCCCAAAACAATTGTGCCCTTGATTCACAGAATGGTTTTGGGCTGGCATGAGGTGCAACTTTATATTATGGAAAATATGTGCTGAAACAATGCCCGCGAGGTGAGTGGCAGGCTGAGTGCGTGATGGGGTACCGTGGGTTTAAGCAACGGAGTGTTTGGCTGGGAGCTGAAATTACAGCTTATTGTGTGCCCTTGAGTAAACAGAGCTATAATGGGTTATTGAGACCGCTGACTTCTAACAAACAATGCTCTCTCTCTGTAAGCATGACATTTTAAAACCATGAAGCCCGAGGCATGGATGCTTATTATCGTATGTCCTTTTATCGACTCATTTTATGTCATGCTTCTGAAAGAACAACACAGGAACACACAGTACAGGAAGGGAACAGAGCTGAGGTATGTGGATAGGCCTTCCACCAACTATTGGCATATGCCATGATGGCGGCCAAGGAACAAGACATCTAGGACAACACTTTAGAAGTAGCTGCAACTATAAACAGGCAATATAAATTTGTTCCAAAGGTGTGGCCTCTAAGGAAAAATTTCAAACGGGAACTCAATGATCTGGGCACAGTGCAGACATACAAAAATCCTTACAGTAGCGTTCACACAATGAGCAGGCTCCTTTTCAATCCAGCTTTGACTATTCACACCATGAACAAGACCAACACACTTCTTTGCCAACGTTACATTGGTGCAAAGGTGGGGAAGTTTTAGACAGCTTTAGACATCCCCATGTCCTGGGCGTCTTTTCTGCAGTCTCTCTGTCACCTTCACTGTTTTTACAAGCAGTTTGCCAGTTTCTTGTAGGATCAAGCCCTAGTGAAAAGTGTATTTAGTTAATATTTTGGTTAAAAAGATGGGCAAGTAGAAAAAGCTCTATAAACCAGCTGTTGTTTGAGATTTTCAGGACTCAAAATATTTCAAAGCATACCCCTGGAAGGAAAGAGAGCCGTTCTTGTCCCATTTCTCATTCCGGTCCCAGCCTGAATAAGCGAACATGCTGCCGTCTTCCATTCACGTTACAGTTGGAGGTGCTGGGATGGGGACGAATTCATCTTGTGCCGTGGTCAGTTCTCATTTCTGTCTGCGGATAATGAGTTATAGCAACACCGCAACAGCAGCGGTTCTCATTATAGACTCATTTTGGGGACAGAGAGGGTAATAAGAACAGAGAAGCACATCAGAAAATAGAACCCATTTTATGACATTCTTAAAGTTGTGAGGAAAATAGAGAAAAAAATAATTCATTTTTAGGGTAAAAATTTTCCTGAAAAACAGAGAAAACCTCTTGCCAATCATTGCTATATCACTGACAGCAGTGTCATGACAAAATGCACACATGACAGGGTTTCATCTGCAAACAAATAAGCTCAGGAAGTATCATTCCCAGAGACCACTGCAAAACATCTTTCTTAATCCCAGTTTGCGTGGTAACCCCTTGGCTCACAGAGCCCGATACTGAAGCAGACTGAATTTAAAGCAACAGCTTTTTTGTGTGTTTGATTTGACTTGGCAATGTGAAATCCCAAGCAAAATATTGCATCTTGATTTTCAAATGGAAAGCAAAAGGAGGACTGGAAAAATCAGGAATTTCCTTAAGAATCAAGTCTCCAAAGCTTTAGTCATGACAGCTCCTCTCTTGTCCACAGCTCAGCTCCATCTGAGACACCCAGCTTGAACAAGGACTTAAGTTTGGTGCCTGTCAGGGTACCAAATACCCTCTCTTGTTTCTGAAGCCGGAGCTCACACTGTGCATTTGGCTCGTTTTGGCTCTATGTTACAGCAGAGCTCCACTCCAGTCTTTGAGGTTGTGCTCTTCTCAGGGCAACCTCTCTTTTCCCCATCAGAAGGAAAGCAGCCTTGCAAACGGAATGCAGAAATGCTGATTTTCCCATGCCCTTGCTACTTTATTACCTCCCATTTCCTGACAACGTACACAGAAACCCTTTGTTTACTCATTTTCCAATATATAATCAGGGACTGAGTTTTCATCAATGCTCTGGACATGAAAATATTTATAATATCTAGCAACAGCATACCGAAAGAACAGCTACACACAATAGTACCTTATGTTATACCTTTATGCCATCCAGAGGGACGTGGGCAGGCTGGAGAGGTGGGCCCAAGCCAACCTCATGCAGTTCAACGAGGCCACGTGCAAGGTCCTACATCTGGGTCGGGGCAATCCCAAGCACAATTACAGGCTCCGCAGGGAATGGCTGGAGAGCAGCCCTGAGGAGAAGGACCTGGGGGTGCTGATTGACGAGAAGCTCAACATGAGCCAGCAATGTGCGATCACAGCCCAGAAAGCCACCCATACCTTGGGCTGCATCAGAAGAAGTGTGGCCAGCAGGTCAAGGGAAGTGATTCTGCCCCTCTACTCCACTCTCGTGAGACCCCACCTGGAGTACTGCATCCAGCTCTGGAGTCCCCAACATAAGAAGGACATGGACCTGCTGGAGCGTGTCCAGAGGAGAGCCACGAGGATGATCCGAGGGCTGGAGCACCTCTCCTATGAGGAGAGGCTGAAAGAGTTGGGGCTGTTCAGCCTGGAGAAGAGAAGGCTCCGGGGAGATCTTATTGCGGCCTTCCAGTACCTAAAGGGGGCCTACAGGAGAGCTGGGGAAGGACTTTTTACTAGGGCATGTAGTGATAGGACGAGGGGGAATGGCTTTAAACTGGAAGAGGGCAGGTTTAGATTGAACATTAGGAAGAAGTTTTTCACTGTGAGGGTGGTAAGGCACTGGAACAGGTTGCCCAGAGAGGTTGTTGAGTCCCCATCCCTGGAGGTGTTCAAGGCCAGGCTGGACGTGGCCTTGGGCAACCTGGTCTAGTGGGAGGTGTCCCTGCCTATGGCAGGGGGGTTGGAACTCGATGATCTTCAAGGTCCTTTCCAACCTAAACCATTCTATGATTTTGTGATTCTATGTTAAGACGCACTCCACTACTGAACATGTTGCCTATTTCACGTAACAGAGCAAATCTATTTTTCATATTTTATTAAATACAAAAAGAGACAAATGCTATATTAAAACGCCCCAATTCACTTGGATCTGTGATTGTAGTAGAAGTTCAGAGAAGGGCGGAATGTCTTTACTTTTCTTAATTTTGACCGTCTTCCATCCAAGTTTCACTTATACTAGCAGCAGGCATGAAAAACATACTGTAATTCACATCAGTGATATTTTTATATTTATGGCATTATGAGTTAGATGATGCATTTGACATAAGATCAGACAGCTGTTACCAAGTTCTTTTGATTTGCCCTTTCTTAATAGTGTTTTTTTCCATATTTTACACAGAGCTGTCCTGTGGGGCAGAGATTAAATTCTCTGGGAAGAGTGTTAATATACTGAAATAAATATGGAAGGTCAGTTAATGAGGAAATACAATTAATGTCACTGAATAGTTACAAGAAAGGGAGGTGGAAGAGGATTTCATTCAGCTAATTTATCATTACGTTATATAGAATGCTAACCTCAGGATAAGGAAATAAACTAGTTTCCCAGGTGACCTGGATCTATTTCTGGCTCTGCCATAGATCTGAATTCTGATGTAGGGTGAAACACTTTATATATAAATAGACATTTAAAATATATTGTTTCTGGCCAGCAGTCAGACCGCAATCAAAACCAGATCAGTACCTCAATCAAAACCAGAATCTAAGGTATGTCAGGCACCTGCTTTTCTTCCCAACCCTCTTTGTCTCAAATGCTCAGAATATTTTAGATACATATTCTCATTTCTATGTGCTTTTATAACAGGCAACACAGCAGGATCTCAGCTGAAACCTACAGCTATGATGCAAATAATAGCAATGCTGTACCATCACCATATGGATAATATAAACTTTTTGGACAAATATATCTGGTACTCTTTCAACCATTGTTTTCTCTTTTGTCTTCTTCCTCCTGTTTCCTTTCCTGGCTTGGTGCAGCTACCGGTGCTTCATTCATCACTCTTTGCAGCAAAAGGACTCTGCACTCTTGTTTTTGGTGACCCCAGGAGAAACATGAAGGAAGGAAAAGGAGATCATCCAAATTACTGATATGTTTTCTTCTTTACAAGCTCACATTTTGCTGTACTCATGGCTTAGCCTTAGCTATACTATTTGCACAGCAATTTCACATTGCTATAAAAATATTTTATTGGAAAGGAGTATGCTAAAGGAACTTAAAAAAAATATCTACAGATTAATTTTCTTACAAACATCCTTTTTAGCATAAACATGCTCTCAGCATTTTTTACCCAAACTCAATATATTCCATTTTGTTTCTGCTATTATCACAAAGCTGCAAATAAGCGTTTATTTCAATTCCCAACTAACTATCTGAATTCATTCCGCACGAAATATTTCTTGCTTTATCTTGTACTATGGTAAGATTAATCCAAGAAACATGGAGAAAATAATCAGTTCAAAATAATTAAGGCCATTTGAGCTAGCCTTGATGCTTATGCATGTTATCTAAAAATGAAAAAAGAGTTACTTGGGGATATCTTTATATCTCTAATTAGTTGCTTACAGTGGTTCTACCATCTCTGTCATCAAACCTTAGTCTTTTGACTCTGCACAAGCAGTTCATTGATACCATTGAATATCTGAAACATAAAAAATTCACACTGCATTTTTACGCTGTAGTTGGATACAGACACGCAAAATTCCACAAATACAGTTTCCATTAGGATATCACATTTATCGGTTCTAAATAAACTAATTTTCAACAAAGTCTTTACTATTTGATGTGCTTTTCGACTCATCTGCCGGACAACTTTGCAAAGGGATAACGGTGGAGAAAGACAAATAATAAGAAAAAAATCTCTTTAGACATTTAAACCAGTATTAGAAGTGTTTAGTATGTATATGCTTATTTTGATACTAACTAACTTAAAGAATAAAGATTAGATTCTAATCCGATTCCTGACACGGCTCTGCTGAAAAACAGCTACTGCAAGACTATGCACAAATGCTATGATTTGTATTAGTCAGGATGTGTAGTGATGCAGAGCACATGTCTTAAATTAGAAGCTGCCTTTTCGTCAGTATGTCAGCTAAAGACCACATCCTAATCTTCGCCATGTGCCACTCTGCACAGCACATGCGATGAAAGCGCTGTCCCAAGATGCGGCATGGAAAAGGGGCTGTTCATCTTGCTGTGCCCCGGGAAGAACCTCGGGGGAAAAAAACCCTAAAAAACAACAACAAAAAAACCCTAAAAACAACAACAACAAAATTAGGTGAAAAGTCAGCACCGTACAGAGATGTGTGTGACTCCCAGTTGCTTTAGAATGGTCCATTTCAAGCAGTTAATTTGTCGGTGTTTTTTCCGAAGTGAAAGGACAACACAGTATGAACGCACAAAGAGTATCTTAATCACTGCAGCTCTTGTCACCCGCCTTGCATAACAGCATTATGTAAGCATCTGATTTGCATCAGTGTACAGCGCTGATTGCTGAGAAAGCAGTTTGCAATTCAATAAGATTCATACACAACATTGCCTTTCTCTTCTTTTCTTGCAGTAGTGTTGGTAGCTGGAATTATACAGATTTTTTTCCTCACGCTAACAAGCACCAAGGCCGCTGTGAATAATACGATATTTGTCTCTGGATGTATTAAAAGACTTTTCAAGACTGAGAAAGATATTGTTCATATTTCATATACTCAAGGCTCGATATGAAAAAGGCAGAAAAATGTCACTAGGTCAGGAAGCACAGACATATTGGTTTCTTCAAAGACAAGGATGGGATTGCTGTACAATACACTTTTAGCTCACAGCGACTGAACCGTTTGCTATCTGGAAGTATTCACTTGGTACTGATGATATCTAGCATCTATGAGCTCAGCATATTATGTTTTGATTCAGAAAAGCTAAAGATGACATTTCTAGCCCTAAATCGCTAAAAACCACAACAGAGACTAGGGCTACAATCCGGGACCTTTACAAGAGGTGATCTAAGACATGTTTTATGAGTGATGTCTGCTACAAGGAGCCCTCAGTATAACCAGAGAAGACAAAAGAGTCAAGAGTCGAGGGGAAAGATAGGTTACCCCTCCCATTGTCCACATAAAACAGTGAGCATTAAACAGCATAAAGGGCTCAACCAAGAGGCATCAGGAAAGCCACAGCAGAGCTGGAGGTGGGACCTGTAGCTGACTCCTGCCTGACACTTCCACTGGAAAGCTGTACAGGAGAGCTAGGTGGACAAGGTGGATTACTTCTCCAAAAAGGGTCTTGTATGTGTTTTAAAACAAGTGGCAATTCTTTTATCAGTGATGTCGTCAGGAGAAGTAAACACTGGTGAGGCAGTTACAAAGCAGGCAGAGTTTGCTAGCCCTCTGTTTGAACCACCAGCTCACCAGTGGTTCTGTCAGAAACCACTGGAGGTTTGGGCTAGAAAAGGCTGTGGAAGAAGTTCAGTAATGCGTCCACCTGGAAACCAAAGGGGATATCAGTGCTGTGAGTATCCAACACAGGAAAATGCGCTTCTTTAAAGAAGGTTTTTTATTGGTGAATTCTGAAGACTGCAGCAATATCTGAGTTAAACTACGAAATAAACACTAGGGAACAGTGGCAAAAGATTAAAGTGACTGAGTATTGTAGGGAAAGCTACAGGAACATCAAGTATTTTTTGTACAGAAATGGGTTACTTATTTTTCAGCTCTCTGTTTCAAGGATAATGCACTAAACAAATGGATTACTGCTATTTTTGAGAAGATACTATCTCAAAGTAGGCCAGTAAGCCAGAGTTTCTCAAATTGGCCTTTTTTTCAATTCTGCGAATTTAGGACTCCCTCCTCATATATAACAGATGACTGAATTCAGGTGAAAGAAGCATAGCGAGGTCTTGAGTTTTTAACTTTCCTGTCCCAGTGTACCCAGATTTTTCAAATACTGTCATTTAAAAAACGCAGAATTTATTTCTAAAGACTTCTCCCCTCTGGAAGAAAGGAACATTTGAGATACTCTTTGGCAATTAAAGCATGTGAAAAAAAGTCAAAACAAATGGCATATTTGAGCTGATGAAAAAAATCCTAGTAGTAAAACAAATGAGGTCTTTATTAACATGAACGAACCAAACACATTACATCAACTGCTTCTGAGCTGCTTATGGATTTCTGTAGCCAGAAAAGTTCATGACATTTGTATCTCTATTAGTCATTGTATTTTATTTGAGCTTGTTAAAAGACTGCTATGATATTTCTTTCCCACTTTTTTTTTTTAAAACCATTTAGGTTTCTTCTCAAATTGTACTGCTAATGATTTAATTTTTTATAACATTTTTAATGATATTAAACTTTTGGACATATTACCAGATTTCTACAAAAAAAACCACAAAGGAAAAAGAAGGAATGCTTCTCTCAAAGCACTCTTCCATAGTGCTCTTACCACTGCCAACACTTAAGACTTTTTTTTTTACTCTCAGCTGTGTGATATAGTAGTGAAGATAACTCCATGTTTTACAGCTCGACTGATGGAAGTGGATGGTTAAGAAGTAATGCATGTATATATAGGTGAAAAACACAAAACATGGCTCTTTTAAAGTGCATGTATGTGTATGGAGGGCTATACTTACTTAACTGCCTTAAAAGGACATTAACAGTACAATTTCAAGTTCACGAGGGTTAAGGAAATATAATGAGAGACCTTAATTCAGTAGGATCAAGCATTTCTTTACCGATTTTAAGCATAAGTTCACCTTTGTTTTCCACCAAGTGCTGATCTGCGTGATACCTGTTTCCCCTAATCACTGATTCCCAGTACTCCTCACCTTCCTCCCCAATTACCAGTCTGCCTTTCCCTTCTCAGCAAGTGCCAGCCTTCAAAACCAGCCTTTCTTTGCAGCACCAACGACACCTCGTCTCAATTTCTTTATCTCATGTTCTTCGCCCCAATTAGTTTAGATCCGACCTCTGTGCTATTGACATCCAACTGGAATGGCTTTCTTCCCATGTGCATGGGTTACAGGGCAAAGAAGAGAGAACAAGAAATACGCTTAACCCCACCACGTACCTTAGTTTTTATGTCTGGCAGAGCTCAGCAGATAAAGTAGACAATTTGACATAGCACGGCCAAGTATGGATGGATTTTTAAACAGAAGGCAAAATGAACAACTCTTACAAAAAACGTTCGTAGACGAGAATAAAATCCCCAGATTGTGGCAAACACCCAGAATAAGAAAACACAGTTTGCCTGGCTAATTCGAAGTACCGATGAGTGCATTTTGTAACGTGAAGCACTTGGCTGTCTGGAAAATGAGTGTTGGTTACACTAGGAAAAACTCTCGTATGCAATATACACAGACTTCACACACTAACACACTCCTTTTCTTTCTCTGTGATCCTTCTCCTTCCCTTAAGTTTCCTAATTTCATTGTGCACTCACATTGTCCCATAGAGTGATTCTGCAGCTCATTTCAATTAAAGGTTGGTGGGGTTTTTCTTGTCTCCCTATTTGTTTCTCTTTTTACAGAAACCGTATAGACATTAAATTGAACTTTGGAACACACATTATTATAAAAGATTTGCAAGGACAAGACAGGTGTAAAGGCAATACCAACCCTCAAATGGGTTGAGAGTTTTGGGACGGGAACCAGAGTGTGTGACAGCACACATCCAGCCACGCTGCCTTCAGACGTGTCTTTGGAGGATGGCAGAGACCAGCAGACACTGGAAACTCTCCCCTCTCCCAGTGAACTTTGCACAGCTGGTGCTCTGTCGAAAAACCTCCACTGGATCATGGAGAGGAGGCGTAGCAGAGAGAGATTTTTGACCTTCATCACACATGTTAAGGA
This sequence comes from Anarhynchus alexandrinus, assembly GCA_008711295.1. Classification (NCBI taxonomy): domain Eukaryota; kingdom Metazoa; phylum Chordata; class Aves; order Charadriiformes; family Charadriidae; genus Anarhynchus; species Anarhynchus alexandrinus. The sequence continues at coordinate 4,285,319 of VUYV01000041.1, forward strand.
GCATGTGTCCCAAAGAATCTCTTCAGATGCTAATCCTCCGAACAAGCAAGAAAGCAGCAGGCGTTGAGCCTGAAGGCACCAATAGCATCAATAGTATGCCCTCCAAAATATTAATTCAGGAGCAAGCACTCCACCAGATGCCTTCCTTTAGGCTTAAAGTCACCTTTCAGTGGTTGCTTTATTGAAGGAGTTTTTCCTGAAACAGCAGTTGTGCCCTGGTGCAGCAGCAAGCCCCAAATAACTCCCAGTAATAGCAGTAATGAGAAATAAGAGAACAAAATTGGTCAAAAAACCAGCTGTAGCAGCTAGTACTAAGACACACAGAGGAAATGCAAGATAAGGGAAAGTGTGGTTTGAGGTTTTTTTTTTTGCTTTCAGTATCAGACACAGAGTAGGTAATCTCCACCTTCAATACCAAGTGCCTTTTTCTGTGCCTCCTCCACAAAGCGAAGCAAATCCCTGCAGATTTAACACAAGCAACTTTCAGAAGAGCCTTGTTCCACATAAAGCGTGCTGATGGCACTGCGAACACAACCAGTTCCTGTGAAGGGACTGAAAGGAGAGCCAACTGTGCAAAACCCAGCTTTTGAGCCATTATGCAAAAATATTTTAACCACCTTGGAGACTTTCTTCAGAAGTGTTTCGCTTCTATTTAGTGTGAAATTAGCACAGGTTGCTTACGATGGGAACACATTTGAATTGATCAGAAACCAAGCAAATCAAATCAAGAACCAGTACTGGTAAAATCCACCAGGCTGTGAACACAGGTTGTCTTCATTACCTGAGTTAGTTTTTTGAAATAGCCAGAATATGATTTTCAAACATTTTAGACAACCTTAGAGGGTCTCAACAAACACACAACGAGACTCCATCTCTTTCCTGAATGTATTCCTATAGAAGTAGACAAGCAAAGCGTAAGAAGGGCAACAGAAGATCAGCAAAGTAAAACGTGTAATTGCCCTCCGTAATACACGGGATTATTCACAGACCCAGGACTCAGTCTCACCTCTCCAGGTTCACAAGATGGTGATTCATCATCTACTACCTTGTATTGAAACCCAGGCATGACATTTCTTGGAAAGAACAATGCAAGGATAAGGTCCTCCTCCGTCTCCTACCACCCCAGCAGCCATGAAACAAGAAATGAGCTGCATTGTATCTGAAAGGAAAGGTGGAATTAAACCTTTTGATCATTTTTTTGCCCAGGCTGTATCTGCTATACTTCAGCTGTCACTAAGTATGTGAAGCTGATCCTGTTAAAGCGCACTGTATCTCTCCTCAGAAAACTCTCACCTCTCCAAGAGTGGGAATGGACCACTCATAGTTGAGCTGTCACTTTGATTTCAACCTTCAGAGTGCATTTTCTATTCCTTCTTTTGAAGTCTGACACTTGCAGCTTCTTTGTGTTGCTAGCATCTTTGTATGCTAAGCCGCACATACCAGGTCTCTCACACCAAAACCGAGAGGAAGCCATAAAAACAAGGTATCATACTTAACCAACTGGACAAAAATCAACAAACTCCAGAAAAACAGCATTAGTGGACGGGTTTAGGTCTCTGGATACATTTCTAGCCTATTGACTTAATTTTTTTAGCAATGAAAGGATGAGTTCTGTACCGTGAGGAACAAAGAATTTTGTATGGAAAATTAGGAATTTTTTAAGGGGATATGATTGATAGAGGCCACAAGAGATTTGCTTTATTTGTGATCTACCTCAGGGTTGGTAGTAAACTTATTACATTAACTATGCTGAACAAAGACTAATAGGGGAACTCAGAGAGACAGAAAAGCAGAGAACAAGACATGTCAAGATATGTATATTCAAAGAGCTACGCAGCTGGCCTGCGAGCGATTAATGGTACTACAGGTGCAAGGACTAAAAAAAGACCAGGTAAAAACTCAGCGTTTATATTAAAAAGCTCATGAAGCTCACAGTAAGAAATCTGGTGAATAAAGTTCAAATGTTAACTTAAACACACCAAAAATACAGAGAACAATGGAATATTTTAATGTCACACCTTTGTAACGATATGAAATGAGCTTACAATAAACAGTTCTCAACCAGATGGGATGCTATAGAGCATCTTCCAACAGTGCACTGTCTTAAAAGGTTTTTATAGCAGCAATGTGACTTCCCTTTCTAACATTTTAATGACTTCGCAAGACATAAGACACCAGCGGAGATCCAACAACTCAGCCAACAGCAGATTTGGCCTGGATACTCAGACCTTCCAGTAATACAGGATCACAATTCAGATGAGAAGGGACTGCTTGACTGTTCTCAGAGCGAAAAGTTATTCCTTGCATTCTCTCTCTGTTGCTCTTGTTTCAACCTGTGGATGTTGCCTCGTTGTGAAGAGGCTGGCTCCATCTTCTTGATGGCTGCCTCATAAGCACCCCGCAAAGCCACTTCTGCTCCAGGCTGAGCCAGCTCTGGTTCCTCAGCGTCTGCCCACAGGGCAGGTGCTCCAGCCACTGACTGCATTGGTGGGTCTGTGCTGAACTCATGACTGTTTCCCAATCTCTTTTGGCATTGGCTCCATGTCTTGGGGATCTACTTCTAAGTAACTTCTTCTTATATCTTTAGTTTGCAGAAAGAAATATACAGCCTCAAAGGACCTATCATACACGCCTATTATCGCACTGGCTGAACTGATTTCTGCCAGTGTTTATTTTCCCTCTTTAACTGGGGAGAAAACTCGGACCAAAGAGCCACGTTTCCTCAGTCAAGTTAGGTTACAGAAAATTCAACTATAACGTCACCCTCTTTATTCCTTTGAACTAATTTTTCAAAAGATTTCAAAAAAATTAAAAAAGGGAAAATCAGTTCTAGGAAGTGGGTCGCTACTTACAATGCTTGCCTATGAGTAGGTATTTGCCGAGATCGACAAGAAAATGACACCAGTCAGCAAGTTTTTTGTTTACAGTTACTTTCACTCTGTAGTCCTACGATCTTCAATGGTTTGACTTTCATACAGCTCAGGAAGTTTCCTATTTTAACAGTAGCTTTCTGGGTATGCTACTAACATCACAAAAAAAGATCTGTTTGTACTAGGGTTACCTTTTTTCCTCATTTTTGTTTCAACAGAGAGAAAGACGCTGAAGCGTGTCGGTGCAGCACGATTTGCCAAGGCACCTCCTGATGCCAGTCAGAGAAGCAAAAGGGCTTCTCTCATTTGCACTGGTAGGCATTGCACATATTGGAATTGACGCCGATTAATTAGATTCAACAGCATGAACCAAAACAAATATTTAATAGAGCAGGGTGAACACTCAAAGCAAACAGTTTGTAAATAACTCAACTGGCTGAAAATTCAAATTCATCCAAGTAACTTCAGCAAACATGAACCACTAACACACTACCCAACACCAGGAATGAATCCCAGCCAGACAAGAAAAAAAAAAAGCTGAATTAGCATGAATTCTATTTGCTCAACTTTAACCTTTACATTAAGTTCTATGAGGCAAAACTGTTACACTTTCTTCAGTTAGAGAATTGCATAAAAACTTTCTACAAAAGTATATTCATACCTCCAACCCAGAAAATCTTTCTTCATTATTTCAGAGTCTCCATCTAATGGAGTATCACATTTTTTCAAAATTTTTAAATCAATAGCAATTATTATTCAAAGGTTTTATAACACTGTTCTTCCTTTCCAGCATTTTTACATATTGCAGTTTTTTTAAATTTTGTTCATAAATAATAGGTAAAACTCTCAAAAACACACAGCTTATAAATCTTTGTCCTTTTCTTTTAAGAAATGGTGTAAGTCAATTGTCCACTTCCTTCCAAAGTCAAAATTACAATGTTATATGAAGATTTCATGATGTTTATATCTTGAGCATACCCTCGCTCGATACACTGGTTTGGTAAGGAATATGCCTTCACTAGAAAGCAGCCCTTGTTCACTGCATATTGTATCTTATCTTTGCAGGAGAGCTGTCTTTGAACTCATGTACTCATACAAAGTAAGATTTAATGATATACAATGCTTGCATGCAGCTTAATTACATTGGAGCCTAGAACACTTTTTTGTGGTTCAATGATAAAACTACAAATGAACACTTTGAACAAAATCCCTAAGTGGTTAAACCACATTATAAAGTAGTGACATTTGGCTAAAGAATCAAAACCATACAAATAAATAATTATATATGTCTGTTTCAGCAGGCTGTGCATGTGAAGGAAGATGAGTCACTTAATTTTTTTTACGTTGGCCTTGTGACAGCTGAGCAATGTAATTATCTTCTTTTGCATTGTGCTAGTTTTATCTCGTTGGTATTAGATTTTTATTTTTTCTATATTCTAATTTCTGCAGTGGGTGAAGTGCAAGACTCAAGGAAGCAAGGCATTGCTATAATTTAGTTTGTTCAGGTTTCATTTAAAGAATATTTCAGTATTTTTAAATAAAAACAAAGTGAAAGAGGGGGGACTCTTGTTATTATGCACCCAAACCATGATGAATAAATATTCCTACTGAACAGTATTAAATTGGATTAATTTACCTTCATTTAAAATAAGGAAAGAAAAACAAACAAGAAAATCCTTTCAACCAGGCCAAAGTGTTTATTGAATCCATACATAAAATGTATTTAAGAAGGTATATAAAGCTTGAAATATGTTTGGGGCTTTTGTTCCTCATGACAAATAAAATAAAAAAGAAAAAATGACTATATTTACAGTGATAACTCTGCTAGTTGACTTATGAAATACACATGAGCACGGGGCAAATGGAAAAAGGCATGCCAGGCTACTATTATCACCACCAAAAGATGTCGACAAATGAAAAATACACAAAAATCTTGAGATTGCAAATACATAGCAGAAAGCCTGGGTATACCTTAAAAAAAAGATATTAATAAATAACCCTTTCCTATTATTATACAGATCCCAATTGGAATTAATGTGAGTCAAAAAGACTTATTCCAGTATCAGGCTTTGACAAGATCCCTGTAAAGCCAGTTAAGTTGGACAGCTGTTAAGACAGAATTAGTTTTAGAATCACTTGTGCTTCTCTTTTTATTAATGAGCTTGAAGACCAAGGCCTTGAACAGGCCTGTTCAACACAAATAGATTCATGGGAATCAAAAAAAAAAAAAAAAAAGGGAAGTACTCCTGGTAAAGTAGCATACAAAGAGGAAGGCATATTTTGCACTAGTTTGGAATATGGGATTCAAACTATTACTATGAATGTCTACAATAGTAGACATAGACATCTACAATAGTACACTTGGATGAGAACACTTAAAGGAGATGGCTGTGACCTAGAATAGGCCTCTGTAAAGCAAGTATCTAAATTTGGTGAGAAGAATCTCACCTGAAGTGACAAACGTATACAGTGCAGTAGTCAAGCTTTTACTTAAAATATTGCCCAGCAGTGTGAAAGGAGTATTAACCTTGCATCTGATTATCTAGGCTGACTCAGCAGTCAGAATAGAGCACTGACTTAATCATAGTGCACGTGCATAAAAACAGGAAAATACCCTGGCTTTCAGACCATCTCCATTCTTTAACCAATATCACCTTGGCCTTGCTCGGGCTGCATTTCAGCCTCACCGTGCAGGAGGTGCGAGTGGATTTGCAGTGGTTGCTCTGCCAGAGCTCTGCTGGAACACGGGTACTCCTGCAGTGCTACAGGTGCTGTCACACTGCGTGAGCTGAGAGAGGCACACTCTCAGCAGACAAAAACACCAGACCAAATCCAGGTTTCATTACTCATTTTGTAGCTTGGTGATATTTCCATCAACTCATACAAGCTCTAACAAAGAAAAAAGTAATTTTGGACCACCAAGTCTGGAACCCGCTGTGCTGCACGAGATCGTCTTACTAGCCCATAGTACTGCTGAGTGAGTCATACAGAGATATTTATGAAGAAAAGAAGACAACATGTCATTTTGATCTCAATATTAAATTCTGAATTTTCATGGTTTAAAACAGTGCCGATTACCTCTTTATATAAAAGTATTCCAGTACCGCACAATCCCCCCAAGCAGCACATTTTGCACATACAGCAACTTTCTTACATGATTGTGAATAGTAAGCAACCCACTGGCAACACTATACGAGAGTAAAAGGATGAACAGCCTTACACACAAAATCTATTAAAACTAAAACCATGAGGCTCTGTGTTCAAGGCATTCAAAAGTCGAAGTCAGAAGCATTACTAATGACAGGCACATGTAATAAGATCTATGTGGTGAAGCAATGCATCATTGCGGTCAGATTTAGAGCCAGATCATCACTTTAGAAAATATCAATAGCTGGATAAGGTCCAAGTTACTTCCTCATCAAAGCAGTATGACTCCTGACTCCAGTGAAAATAATAACCTCAGTTTGTGGAGACAAAGTCCTGATCAATAATGAATCTTAACATGTCTACGGGATCTTCTGCCTTCTCATATGTGAATTAGTACTGACACCTTCTTGGCACTCTGCCAGCAGCGGCTGCTCACTCAAAGTTGAGTGGCAAATGTGGGCTGGTGAAAGTTGCGTAAAAATATGATATTTGAAGTATGGTTTACCAGAAAAACTATGATACAACTGTAAAATGTGGCTACAGGAAAACTAGAGAAACATTTGATTGAGGCTATTACATTTCTGATACGAAATATAGCCTGACACACACATGGTTAAGGCCCTAAAAAAATCACGCAAGACCTTAGTCCTTCAAACCAACTCCCCAGGTTTTGGAGCCAAAGGACAATCATCAGTATTTTCAAGTTTCTCATGGACTGCCATGTAGCCTGCTCACCAAACTTGTAACTGAAAACACTGCCGATTTTGCTGTTTAACAGATTAGTTATGGGCCATGTATCAAAGCCATGTAACTCGGAGTTAGAGATGCACAGCTCTGGACTGTGCACATTTCATCCCGCCAGCTCAAATTTCTGATGCTTTGTCTCTCAAAATAACCCAGTATTCACCAAGAAGGTCCCTGGAAACCTCTGGGAAAACAGGCATTGTTTTACTAAATTAGACCCCTGACCCATTTAATCCATTCTCTGGTAACATGAAGACTTAAGCAGCTAGGCACTCATGACCACCAGGATAGGCTTCACTCTGTTTTTCAGTGTAACACAGAGACTGACTTAAATGCTAAATTGCAGGCTTTGCTCTTCATTATGCATTTTTATCATCAATCTGGATGTGAATTATAGCTTTAGAATCACTACATTCTTAAAATATATTTCAAAACATGTTCTGAAGGTCTCAATTCTATGGCTAACATTCACATGAGGAAAGAGGATAATTTTAAATGATTGCCTGTCCAGGTTTCCTCTATGATCAAGTTCTATGTTATATCCACAAGCATGCTGACACAAATACAGAATTCCCCATGCTCTGGGAAATCTGTTTTACCAGTAGTAGGTTAGGACTGAGTCCCCAGTTTTCTGTAACTCTCGTAGTCCTTTAGTAAGTGTTAAAGTAGATGTTAAAATTCAAAATATTCACAGGCACTGCTCTGATAGAAATGCAAGTATCTCAAACATGCATTTGAACAGACATTCCTGCAGGACCAAGTGGAAATTCATCAAAGAGCATAAATGCTTGCCTAAACACCCACTGATGTCGGCAGCATAACCGTATGTGAAACTTCTGACTGAATCAGGACCTCTAACTGCTTCAAGCCATTTTTTCATCTGGACTTCCAGAAATGTCACTACCATTCCACTCACATGTCCTGCACTGCATGGTCGCATGGATAATGTTTCATACATATATATATGATATATACAGACTCCAGAGGCCAGGAAATTGCATTTTACTCATAGCATTCCAAATCTTCCCTGAAGCACATATACATATCTTAAATTCTAGAAATCCTGACTTTGTAGTATTTCTGCAGAAAATAAGCTTGTCTAACATTTTCACAATGAAGAGCTGAAAATCAGGATTCTGAGCTCGTGTTTATATGCTTTAAGAAATGACCTGATTTTTAAAACCACTGAGCCTCAGGTGACTTCTGTGGATTTAGGGGATAGGTTTTCTAATAGAGCTGGAACAAATGCCTAATCTGCTCCCTTTGTGGTTGGTAGGAGTATTACTGTTGAGCTCAGTGGAGCTCAGCTGCTAACTTTTAGACTTCTGTTTTTGAAAAACAGGTAGTCATAGGAACCGAACACCAATGAACACTCCAAGAACAGGGTAGGGTTTTCAGAACACCACAACCAAAACAAGCTGCCTATTTATGAGTGTTTACTGTCACTGCCTGCTTGAAAGACTAACAGGTGTATGGGAAATAGGATATGAGAAAGATGTCTTCTTGTTTCAAAATAATTTTAATCCTATCATATTTCCTATGCTCCCCTTGCCTGAGCCTTGAAAGAGGAGATATGCCATCTGTTTCAATAAAAAATGAAAAGTATATATGTATACAAACACACACGTGATTGGGGTCATGCTAGAACTAGGGAGAGCAAATAAAGAACCTATCTTTAAAATATTAAACATGGAAAATTATGAAAAAATAAAACAACTGTCCTTTCAGCACTCTATTTTTCAATACTCAGGGAAATGTTTCTTTTAACTACTACAATTATATTTATAAATTTTCCTTGGAGCATCACATTTTTGCAATCATCAAAGCTACAAAAAGTTTAGCATTTAAAGCAACAGACTAAAGGAGTTCAGTAAGCTCAATTTTCCCTATTTCTTTTTAATTTTTCTTTCATTTATTGGCTATTAGTAGAATCTTCTCAACCGTGTTTCTCTTCTAGGTACATTTTCTTTTAATGATTGAGTTTCTTCATATTGCAGCTGATGCACTTTTCAGTGTTTTAGTTATAATTACTAAATTCAGAATGAAAATGAAAACCACTTAATTATGTAATTGTCTTAGAGACAGCATGATAATTAAAGTCATCAGAAAAGCAGCCCAGAGGCATTGGCTGTGCAGAAAGGTAAAGAAAATATAATACAGGCATCTCAGAAAAAAACTAAATAAAACACTGTAGGGAAAGAAATTATACATGCATCCCTGAACAGATGCCCTTATGAACTGTATACCTTAATCAACATAAAAATATTGTATTTACATAACAGAGCATGTGCAGCAAGACATGTCACCATAAATTGGCTATTCAGAAGTCATAAAAGAGGCCGAAGCTACACATGACACTACAAGAAATATTGTTGAAGACAAAAATAAAATCTATGAAAAAGATTAAGAAGAAAGAAAAATATAGGTGGGATAAATCTGCAAATAAAACAGTTAAAAGTTTACTCAGCAATGTACAAAAATAATAAAAACTGAAGATGTTCTTGTTGAAGGACTAACCTAAAAAGTCATGTCTAGTGTTGTGATAAATCTTCAAGCAGCGGTACTGAAAGTGTGCAGATGTCATATTAAAAGTCAGTATAAACTTTTTTAGATACAGATCTCCAAGCTATTACACTTTCCTAAACTTTGGAAGTATCTGCAGCTGCACACAGCAAAACTGAAACCAGCTGGACTCTCTTATACAGCAAAAGGGCAAATCTAAAGAAGTTTCACATTCATGACTTGCATGAGAAATTCTTCAGTTAAATCCAAGAGAAACACGAACATTTACCCTGCAAAAAAGCCTTAACCCCTTCATTCTGGCTTTGTGAGGTGATGGCACAGGAGAAAATCAGGCTATGATCAGATGGTGGGACTGGTTAAAAACCACAGGATTTCTGCTGGTGCCCAGAGATGGGAAGGGTGACTGTGTGTACACTGGAAAAGTCCCACCAGCTGCCAGGTGTGATACAAGCCCTCAGAAGTGAACAGAACCCATGTGGAGAATGGTCCCTCTGTATGTAACTTGCACCACCTCTGAATTAACAGCACCAGAGTTATTATGCTATTTCTCCTGAATGCCATCACCACAAAGAAAGTACCGTTACATTTGAAGTTAACAGAGCACATGAACAATGATTTTCTTTTTCATGCCAGAAGCCTCAAACTGCCACACAAGAAATCAGCTTCCTTCTGTTCCCAGCAGTTAACATTCATTTCATTTGTGTGTTGGCACATGGCAGGAGATAATTATTGGCTACACTCTTTGCCATGAAGTACTTTCCTTTTACAATTAAGAAATCCTTTGAATTGTGGACAGTTAACTTTTCCAGTGCTAAAGATTGCAAGCAATTAGTATGTAAATTACAAGTTGACACCGACAGCTCATATGGACAAGATAATGCTCGCCCACTGAAGGCTACCTGCACTTAATGGAAAAGCAATAGAAAATAATGACTTTTAGAAGTTTCAAAGCATTTAACTTAAAGCGGATCAGAACACTGAACTGCTTTTTTCTTTCTATCGGTGTGAACCAAGGCACAGGCTCAGTGAAAATCGGAAGATGCAAATTTCTTCCGAAGAAAACCTTCTTTCACTTCCCTTCTTTACAGTTCTTACCTTCACTACACTTGGACTCGCACCTCTGTGATGCTCAGTCTGTGTGGCACCCATGAGAAACGAGGTTCTGGAAGAGATATAAAAGAGTCAAACCACTCCTCGAGACTGTGAGATCTTTTAACAGTTCCAGAGGTGTTATCCAGTGTTTGAATAAATTAGGACACAGCATCCTGCTAATCAGCTCCTGCTTCTGCCTTCCAAGTTCCCCCAGCGTACTTTTTGTGACTATAAAGCAATAGGAGATAGCAAACTTTATTTTTGATATATGCCTACTTAACTGTATTTATATATAACGCTGATGCTTCCTTCCAGTGAAACTATTTATTTGATGCATTTATTGTACATTGAATATATATTTTATCCGAAATTATATTTGAGGGCATTCTCCTAATTCTCCACTGCAATTGTTTTAACA
>VUYV01000041.1:4300067-4337401 GCA_008711295.1 Anarhynchus alexandrinus
AAGGCTACCTGCACTTAATGGAAAAGCAATAGAAAATAATGACTTTTAGAAGTTTCAAAGCATTTAACTTAAAGCGGATCAGAACACTGAACTGCTTTTTTCTTTCTATCGGTGTGAACCAAGGCACAGGCTCAGTGAAAATCGGAAGATGCAAATTTCTTCCGAAGAAAGTCTTCTTTCAATTCCCTTCTTTACAGTTCTTACCTTCACTACACTTGGACTCACACCTCTGTGATGCTCAGTCTGTGTGGCACCCATGAGAAACGAGGTTCTGGAAAAGAGATATAAAAGAGTCAAACCACTCCTCGAGACTGTGAGATCTTTTAACAGTTCCAGAGGTGTTATCCAGTGTTTGAATAAATTAGGACACAGCATCCTGCTAATCAGCTCCTGCTTCTGCCTTCCAAGTTCCCCCAGCGTACTTTTTGTGACTATAAAGCAATAGGAGATAGCAAACTTTATTTTTGATATATGCCTACTTAACTGTATTTATATATAACGCTGATGCTTCCTTCCAGTGAAACTATTTATTTGATGCATTTATTGTACATTGAATATATATTTTATCCGAAATTATATTTGAGGGCATTCTCCTAATTCTCCACTGCAATTGTTTTAACATTGTTTCATGATAATTCCATGAAAAAAAAATTATGTTTCTACTCCATTTTGGTCCTTTCAGCTACCTCTTGTTTCTCCAATTTATTAATTTGTCACCTCAGGTACTACTTTATACACCGAAGTCGACAAAACGTCTTTGGCACCTACAAAATACATGAAACCAGCTTGATAACACATCCCTGTAAAGAGGTTAAACTCACATGGGACCGACCGCCTTTGTCACTGCAAGGCGATAGTGAGGAAAGAAACGCTGCAAGATCCCGCCACAGCGTGCTTAACCGCCCGCACCCCGCCAGCCCGACGGCATGGAAGCCGGCATGCAGCCCTGCGGAGGACCCCGGGCCCGCAGCTCCCCCCGGGGCAGATACCTCTCCCGCCGCCCCCGAGCCCCGTCCCGCCGGGAGGCCCCGTTTGTCACCACGACCGCCAGGCCCGGCCCGGGCTGCGCCACAGCGACGGGCGCCCCCTGCCGGCGGGGAGGTGGGGAGANAGTGAGGGAGGGCTGCGGTTGCGGCCGGGGCAGGGGCGGCACTCCCCGGCCTCCTTAATTCTAAGGTTTTAGGCTTTACGGAGGTGAACGTACGCGTCCGGAAAGCAAACGGCCCGTGCGGGAGGCCCGGCACACCCCCGCGCCGGCCGCCCCCCCGAGCACCATCGGCCTGGCCCGGCGTTTCCTCCGGGCGTGCGCTCCTCACACCTCCCCGCTGAGCTCCCACACGTCTGTTGCCGACCTCCTCCCCCCGCCTGCCCACACCCGCCAGCAAGCCGAGCAGCACCCCCACCGCGCCCGGCCGCTCCCCGGGGCCGGTACCACCGGGGCCGGTTCAGCCCGGCCCCACCGAGGCTGCCGTCAGCCTCCGCGCCCCCGCCGCGCCCCGCGCTCCCATAGGCTGGCGGCGCCTCGGCGGCAGCCAATCAGAAGGCGGTTGTTAGGCTCTCCCGTCTATTTTTAGCACGCGCAACCGGGCGCACGGCTGTACGGCCGGACGCACGGGTACGCGCAGGCGCAGAGCGCCTCGCAGGCCCACGGCGGAGGGTCGGGGGCGTTGGGCCGCTGTAGCGTTGAATAAAGCCCGATGGGGCGTGGAGGGTGCGTGCTCGGAAGGATTTCTCCGGCCTTGCAGGGCTGAGCAGGGTGGCCCTGCGCAGGCAGAGCGGCCCCCTCAGAAGCAGCGCTCCGTGCGGGAAGGCGGTATGTGACCTCTTGAACCGATGAGCAGCAGAAGGGAAAGCTGGGATTGCCCGTACAGGATAAATTCATCGCCTTTTACAGTTTGCTTTGCATAGTCTCAAATAAGTGAAGTCACGCATAAAGTAGCTGGCTGTCCCTGTAACTGATGCGCTTCTGGCACGTCGGTCACTAAATAATGATAGGTGCGTAGGTTCTGGAGAAAATAGACATTAAACTCTTAGATAATACTTCCATTGAGTATTTTGGAGAGGTCAGGTGTTTCAGATAACTGGAATTGCGTTATTTTGCAGTTTCTCACAGAGATCCAGATGCAACGGAGCTTTTTTATATATCCTTCAACTCAGAAGGATTAGATGTGCTGAAGCATTGAGTGAAGCACAGGAATGAAGCAGGGCCCCTGCTTTAGAAAAGGAAATGCTAAAGTACGGTAGGGAAAAGTGTCCTACCAATATTTAAGATTTAGAACAGTAACAATGTCAGTATATTGTAGAAATGTCAAGGAATAAACTGGTCTTGCTGAGCAAGTTTTTAAGACCCTGTATAAACATAAAGAGCTTAATTATGTCTCTCTATATATGGGTACTTAGCTACAGGTGACCAACTGTTTGGGGGTTTGTGCATAATGACAGGTCGTAATAGCTTCTTGGGCTTTGTAGGGACCTGCTCACAAAAGATGCAAAGAGTGGATGAAATGCAGACCTATCTGTGCAGTGAATCTGCGGCCCCCAAAAGGAGTAAACTGATCTGCAGGTCCTGTGCTGACCCTACAGCACAGGAATGAATTTCACTGCTTGTGTGCACTGAGATAGAGTTTTGGGCATTTCGAGAGGAAACTCTTGCAAAATAAGACAGACTCTCCAAAGTCAGCCAACAGCTATTAGTTTTGCAATGAAAAATATTCCCTGACAAATCATGCAATATCAGAGCAGAAATGTGCCCGGCTGCTCCTACTCATCACCAGCCCTTAAGTGATGGTCAGTGTCAGGCTGTTCTGAAATCCTTGTCCTCATTACTCAATCCCCGTGGATGCTTTTCAGTTGTCAGTAGGACATACCAAATGGGCAGTGAAACAAAAGAACAAAGTCTGCTGTGACAATGTTTGGATGCCATTTCAAAAAAGTGGCCTGTGGATTTAAAATCTGCCCAGAAAAAAAAAAAAAAGTTGTTTATTCTGTCATTGCCAGAACATTGATATAGTCAGAAACATTATTTCAATGAAGTTTTTACATGCCATTGAACGTTTTCTCTGTGTTCACGGGTTGTCAGTCTTATGTGCAGATTAAACTAAGTTCTCACAGAGGAAGTTCACGCAGCGTGAATTCCGTTAGCTTTGCTGATCCCATTATGCACCATAATGCGAGAGTGAATATTGCTCTGCATAAATATTCATCTAGCATCTTTCAAGTTTTCACTTTTCATTCTGCTGCTGCCTGACCCTGTCTGCCACTTTTCTCTGAATAATCATTACTGCTGAGCAACCCATTTGAAGAAAAATGCATTTTCAAGACTAAAATACCCGAACAGCACTGGACTCGAGCTGCAGCCCATTGCAATGTATAGCTATGGATATTGAAATGATCTAATGTGCTATTTGGAATTGATGTGCGTTTTTCTCTGCAAATGTCATGGCTTCTGGCTCACACAGAGGCCATACTGAACATGCGGGTGGCAGCGCCTCAATTTTTGCTTTGATCACTCCTAGTCCAAATGACAAGTTTTTCCTGTTTTAATTCCAGTAGGTTTTTAATTGTATCAGTGATTTTTTTTAGTGCACTTTCTATCAATCCCCAACCCAAAGGTTCTGCTTGTGCATTGAGGGGAACTGGAATTGGTGAAAATAACACGAACAATGTGATGTGTTTTTGTGGAGGCAAGGAGTCAAATTAAGGGCTCCTTCCACATGAAGTGATTTAAAATGGCTACGCGTCAGAGGATTTAGCCCAAACATGATAAAATTGACCACAGTTCTCTTGTGAATCCTTAAGAAGTCCTGGGATATCAATGTCCATTCCCCACAATTGTTAATCTAGCCAGTAAAGGAAATTGCTGCTGTGGACTGTTCCCAGATGTACTGCCTTGTGTTTCAGACCGTGAGTTTCCAGCACGTGGGAACAGGCACAGATTTTCTAGGTGAGCTAAGGGGGCTGCATACCCTTCCCCCTCCATTGGTGTTGCAGTGTGTGGAGTGTACTTAACTGAGCTGTGCCCATCAGCTGCTTGTTTTCAGGCAAGAATGTGCATGAGTTTGCCCTTCCCTCTCCACCCCCAGTTATGCAGCTGAGTTACCTACATTTGGGAAGATTGCAGAGTCAGTGCTCCTGAAGTGCAAGGACTGATCATCCCTGGGAAGGTCATTCTCCACATCATGGGGTCTCACATCCATGTTTCCATGCCATGACTTCAGGAAGATGAGCAAAGTTAGTTATTCAGTGGCTCAATCTTGCAATAACAGCTCCCTAATACAGAGCTCTCCCACAGAAGAAAGCCCACCCCACCACCCAAAGCAAGCAGCTGCCTGAGAAAAGCAAGAGGCACCACAGGGACGTGTCCCTGCAGCAGGAGTGTGATGAGCCACTTTGCAGGCTGTGCTGCAGATCTTCCCGAAGCTTTCCTTGGGCAAAACATAGGAGAGCACAGCCTGTTCTCCTATGCAGTGCTCTGGGACAAGCTGGCAAAGGGAGACACCCTCTTGTATTTGAAAGGTGCTTACTTTTGTCAGCTATTATCATAACACCTTTTTTCTTTCCCCTTTTTTCATCCAGTCAGAATTCCCATAGACACCACTTACATAATTTCCCTGCTTATCAGCTTGACATCTTAATTGCAGAAACTGCACCAACAGGGAAAAGCTGCTAGATAGCAGGCACCAATGCCAAAACAGGTAAAAAAAGAGTAATTGTATTACTCAAGGAAGACCGAAGTGGTGAAAACACACTCTTCTTGGAATCAAGTTTTAACCAGACATATTTCGATGCTGACTGAAGTGAATGAAGTCTCTTTCCAGCTAGACAATTTCAATCCAATCCTCCAGAAAAAAAAAAAAAAAACAAAACCCAAAACAGTGCGGGGTAGAAACTTTTATGGTCATGAGAAAAGCTGTATGATTCAGAAATGTCTGTTACCCTCTGACTTTGGGCCAGCTGCTTGGCTGGTCCTGCACCAACATACTTGCCTGTGCACTCACATGGAGACTAATAGAAGCCAGGACATCAAAGAAATGGGCCAGGCATTTTCCAACAGAAGACCAGGCTGTTATTCTCTCTGTAAAGAGCTACGTTTGTAGTGATGCCCCAGTCTGGTTTAGTGAGAAGTTAAAACAGCAATCATTTTCCCATTAGCAGTAGCATAATCCCATTTTTAATGTGTACTTCATATCCACAAGCCTTAAAATAGATCTTGTCTCTGTGGTTTATGATGACTGATGCTGACATTAATATCGCTCAATGCCCTATGCCTTTTTCTAAAAGGAAATTGTCATGTAAAAGACCCTTGTTCTTCTAATTAGGATCAAATAATTTGTAGAGTACATTATATTTTGGACCTGTCATATCAGAGCGTATACATCAGAGTGACTTATGTGTGGTGCGGTCAATCAGCCGTGTGAGTGAAGGATTATGCAGAGGCTTTCTGGATGCTTTGGGGCTTGAACCCTGCAAGCAGTAGATCACAGATGCTTTCTGTCACATATTAATAGCCGGCTCAACACGAGGACTGGAAGCCCAGAGCTCCCATAAATGCTAAAAACGTTTCACCTCCAGGACTTAGAATGCATAACTTAATGTGCCAGTGAAACAGTCTGGAA
Source organism: Anarhynchus alexandrinus (assembly GCA_008711295.1). Classification (NCBI taxonomy): domain Eukaryota; kingdom Metazoa; phylum Chordata; class Aves; order Charadriiformes; family Charadriidae; genus Anarhynchus; species Anarhynchus alexandrinus. The sequence continues at coordinate 4,305,683 of VUYV01000041.1, forward strand.
TCTGTTTTTCTTTTTTCTGTAAGCCACTTTTAAAAGGACTTCAAGTTCAGAGAAACATTAATGTGTCATAAAATTTTTAAGCTAATGTGATGCACCATGATTGTTTTATTTTTGCAATGGGGACATAGCAACTACTTTCACAGGCAAAAATGCATTGTTTCAGTCATCTAAGGACAAACTCACCTATTTGGTGTTCCTGGTTGAGCAATAAGAGGTTGAGTAAACCTGGCCTACCCTTGATTACAGCATTTGTTGTACAAACCTACGATGGTTTGCCTTTGAAATGTCAGTGGGGCAAAAGCGGTTTCTCTGATGGAGTCCCTGGTGAACCGACAAGGCAATGGCTCCTAGTCCTAGTCCTGAGCCACTGCAGCTCACCATGAGACCTTATTAGTGGCTGCACCTGAGGCCTTAGAAGATGAGAGGGAATGCAGGGTGGGGTCTTTGCAGTTGTTAGTGCAGGTTTAGGAGGGGATTAGTTTTTGAATTCGGTTCTGACCAAACTGGACTCATTTTCAGTGTTGTCTTGCAGGATATCCCTACCTATGTGCAACCTCAAATGGTGGAAGCATTACTGATAAGCATTTATCAAAAGAAGAGATTAATCTTTTGGGAGCATTTATTTTGGTACTAGAAATAGATATCTAATTTCCTCTGCTCTGTGCTACTTCTGAAAAGCACACTGAACCACTTCTGAAAAGCAGTTCTTTGATGCGGAAGGCACATCCCCTGAGGAAATCCAGAGATCCACATTCAGTCCCCATCCCTGAGACACAGCCAACAGATCTGGCCACATCAGCCAATTTGCTCAGCTTTGTATTCTTCCCGTTCGTGAGTGTGTGGTAACGTGCCCTGCCGTAAGGACTGGGAATGAGTTCGATAGCATATACAGTACAATCACAGTAGTAGAACAGTGTAAAGATGGGGACTGATCCCTTCCTTTTCCAGCCATGGCTCATGTCCAAGAGTTGACTAACCTGCCCTGTGTGGCAGTTCCTACCCAAGTTAATGAGTCTGGGTTACTGACTGCCCCCAGCTGCAGGTTTGAGGTCATATTCCAGGCCCATTTCTCCATCCAGAGGTGTATGGAGTCCTTCGCTTCCTTGGTGCTGCTGCCAGTCCAATAGAGCCATCTGTAATGGTCCTTTAGACCTGAGGAATAACATTTGGATCTAGTCCTGTTTTGAGTGATTTGGAGAATTTTTTGTTACACAAGATAGCTACAAATGTAGTATCTGCAGGGTACCCGCTCTGTTGTCCTTCACTTGTGGGGTGCAGAAGCAAATTCTGCCTTGGGGGTCTGATTTGACGCCTCTCTTTCTTTCTTGCCAGCACTTCTTTTAAACAGAGAATAGCTAAACTGCCCTGCCTCTCTCCCTGCTTCCTCATTGCTTTGATGCATCCTTTTATGAACCAAAGAGGAGGTAGTCAGACCTCTGGGCGTATCGTTCCTCTGCCTCCAGGTGGCTTTAGGCAGAAGCAGGGCACACAACCCAATGCGGGTTAGAGAAATCATGCTGTACCATACGGCAGAAGCAGCTGTACAGCAAGGTGACATCTGAGATGAAGCCCAAATCCGTCCCTGTCACCAGCGGTGCTGTGGCTCTGGCAAGCTCACTGGTGTGTGCTGGCTCCTGGCTTCCCCCTTCCCCGAAACATCAGCTTTTAGCTACTGCCAGGGGCACTGTCATTGGACTTGTTTTTCGGTCTTGCTGCTGTTCCAGGTCAATAGATCCCATGTTCTTCCAGCACTCTGAAAAAAAAATAAACGCTCTCCCGCAGCTGCATCGTCTCCTTGTTCTTCCTTCAAGATTACCATCATCAAGTGAACAAACATTGAAACCATTCATATTGACATACTTTCTTGTTTTAACTGGTCACTTTTAAAGCTTTTTTGGTTTCTACTTTCTCTTGGGATAAGGTTATGCATTATATATTCTGTGGCGACCAATTAGTTCACACCCTGTTGCATTGCTTTGTAGGTGTTTAGCCAAGAATTGGAACAATAATTATGTAAATGTAGTCTTCTTTTCTGTGACTTTCAGTAGCATTTTTGCTGTGAAGTGACACTTCTGAGAAGGAAGCAGACTGTTTTAAGAATAATGATTACACTAAAAGTGAGAGAAATGCAATTGCAAATGATGTTCAAGAAGTCAAATATATCCTGACCTCACCTGGCATGTGATGCTGTTTGCACAGCCCCAGTTAATGACCAGACAATTAATAACTGCATCACTTGCTCCAAGAGAAGGTGCAGTTAAATGCTGTCTGCACATCATTCCCCTCTGAGTCCAGGTGACCTTTTATGATATTTTTGAAGCGATGACTACTGAGACTTCTTTTCATTCTCCCTCTAATTACATCTAGTTGTGTCTTGCCTTACCTTAGAATTTAAGCCCTGGAAGAGATTGCTTTTGTGCCCTTTGGATTTTTAGCTAGATTGCCCCCCTTCCTAGTATGAGTTACAGCAGGCTTCACGTTGTCCCTAATTTATTGTAGCTATGTGAGACATACCTAAGGGCATGACTAAAGCTCAGAAATTCGCTATCACAGGATGTGGGATGGAGAAGAATGGATATTTATAACAAAATGGGGGGAAAAATTAAAGCAGAAATCTATCAAACAGGTGAACAATGCACTTCCTGCCCCAGCAAATATGATCGTGAGGTGTAAAAGGATTTGAAGTCCATTTATTTGTACAAATGAATACACTAGTAAGAGACAACATTTGAGGCTTTAATACTTCCCTTAGTATCTTTATAATTTGGAAAATGCTCTGTATTCCAAAGTGACGGGATCTCTCGCATATCTCTTGTGATTTTCATAAATTCATCCTATTCACAGTTTTTAAAAGTGTATTAAGGAGAAAGAACTCAGTATGTCGTTAAAGAGCAAGAGACAGTCTGAAATTCATGAAATGAAAGATCACCTTAAGCTGTTGCTTTGAAGTTTCACCAGAGTTTTCCAGCTCATTTCCTACTGATGGAAAACTTGCCAAAAGTACTCCCAGCGGAGATAAAAATCATTTGACCCACTGAAATCCACACACTTGAAGATTATCAGTAGATCAAAGACACAAGAGTCAAGCTGTATGCTATAGACAATTTACATAAAATTAATATATATATCACTGCCTATGTATCTCTGGCTAATTAATGCATGCATTACTTATGCAGGTAGCTCTAAGCAGGATATGGAAAGATGTGCCAGCAAAATCTAGTATGAAAAGCACATTTCAGATGATTGCTTTAAATATTTTGGGCTGACCCTACCGGATTTGTTTTCTTCCTTTGGAAAACTTTCAATGATTGTTAAGTTCCTCTGTCAACTTTTTGTTGTTGTTGTTGTTATTGTTAGAGGCTTTGTTGAGTCCAAAGTGTCTCTTCTGTAATATCTTGTGACACAAGCACATCTGGATGGTTTATCTTTCATTAGATCATGGTTATTTGGAAAGCGTACTTTGCACAGGAACAACAACAACTAAAACTGAGATTCTTATTAACACAAGTGTTTGAACTGATAACAGACCCTGCAAGCTTCGTTTCTTTTTCCTTTATTAATTTCCTCCAGTGGAAGGAGGTTTTGGTAGAGGTGGGCCTTTCAGGGCAGATGTTTTTGCCTTGTGCTGTCTGTCCTGCCCCGCTGTGGCTGATGGCCTTGTCACCAGATGGTCTTTGCAGGAGCCCAGAGCCAGGGTGGTGGGAACCAGGGAGGAGGTGGCACAGGCTCCCTCTGGTTGCCACCATCTGACCAGACCCCACATGACAAAGCAGGCGCTGATAGCTGTCCTGGTTTCAGCCCATAGAGCCGCCCCAAACATTGTGCTCCAGATAATGGTAAGCATTGAGGAACATCTACCAGGCAAAAGCTTGTGAAATGGCACAGGTAGGGATGAGGAATCTGTGGCTGCTCCTTCTGCCCACTGCAGCAAAGTTCTTGTCCTCTGCCAGGTGTGACACTCCTCACCCCTCGTGGAAGTGCCGCTTGCTAAAGTCTGATGGAGCCAAACATCCCATCCACATACTGCAGCTCTGGGAAGGGCTTTAGCAGAGTATGCCGGGGGGAACCAGGTACACATCTGCTACAGAGGCAGAGGGGACACTTAGTTTAACACTGCATTTTCATATCATGGACAGAAAGGTTTTGTTTTCAACATATTGGTGGAAAAAAAAATCACACATTACACCTTTCTAAGTTGCCACAAAATGGAATTGTCCTTGGTGAGCCCAAGCGCAGAGCTTGCAACCCTTTTCACAGTATCTCAGACCTTCATCCCTGGTTGGGTGTTGAGAGCATGTGTAAAGAGTCAGAAATAAAATGGATTGGAGCAGAAACAAAAAGTAATCCTCCTTGAGGTGAAAATCTCAAGGCAGCACAGTGTGCAGCCACTGTAAATGCCTCTTGAACGATCTGTAAAAATAGAAACAGGATACAAAGCTTATTTTGATGAATTATTATATTTTTAACTCATCTTTATTTTGAGTGCACCAGGAGTTCCTGCTCTGTGTAGTCAGTCTTGAGTTTATTTTCATTGCTCACTATGTGATTGTTTGTTTGTTTTTAGTTACTGCATTTCTCTTTTCAGGACAATGCTGTTTTATCGTATTTCAGTCTCAGTTTCTGGGCCTGTTTGCTATACACGGTCAGCTAAAAATAAGCTGCTTTTCCCTTGTATGTATTATATAAATTCAGTCCCTAGCTGTTACACAGTGCTTCCCAGATGATGCTGAGTTGATTTCACTCATATCTTTTGTAGCTTTGATGACACCAACTGAGACAGACTATGCTGATTATTTTTTCCAACAAGAATTCGTATCAAATCCTTCTCTCTTGTCGTTCCCCAGATCACAGCCCAATTTAAACCTATTTAAACCATACAGCGGGCCCTCAATCTTTTTTGATATGGTTACTATCATTGCATGTAAGACAAATTTCATTTTCATTCCCGGAAATTGCTTTTAGATATCTGTGATATTTAAGCCACTCCTGAAATAAATGTTGCTGTTTGAGCTGCCACAGGCTATTATTCTGGCAGCTTGGGCTGCCCTCCCACAGCCTTGTTTGCCCTGTCAGATCCTCCTGAGGTATTCCTGTGTTGCTGCAGAGGACCGATCTGTGCTATGTGACATGCCCATCTCTGGTCTGTGTATTTTGTTGTGGAAAGGACCAGGTGAGGTTCCTCAGAGTGTTTTTATACAACTGATCAAAGCAGCTGATTATAATGGCCTCTTGGTTTACAAACTACTAATTGTCTTCCTGCTTTGTTCAGATACTAATGTTAAAAAAAAAAAGAAAGAAAAGAAAAAAAGAAAAAATATCTCTGTGGGCAGCATAATTCCACAATGCAAAATATTGCTGTAAACTGAGGACTTGGGGAAGGAGCAGCAAGGGCTGTGAGCGACTAGGGGCAAAACCATGGGCAGGGCAAGGGGGAATTTCGGGAAGAAAATGTAATGATAGGATCAGATATGAGGCAAGCCTTTCATATTCATTGGTAAAAAGGAGTTATCCTAAATGTTATCAATTGGATTTAAGCTATAAAGGAGCCTACACTTCAGCTGTTTCCTGTTAGATCAATAAAGGACACAGGTGCCTATGAACTACCTCACTGGTATGTAGATCTAAAACTTACATCCTTAAAATGCTTGCTCAGCTGCTGCCCAGATCCCTGTGCCTCTTTATCTACAGTCTTGATAGTCGCTCACAGAAAACACCCACAAAATACATTGTCTGGTAAAAAGCTCAGGGCTCCTTGCCAGCTCCATAGGCTCAGCTGCTAGAGGGCTCGCTGGGGTGTGGGGTCCAAATTTTGTTGAATCCTTGGCCTGCAGGAATAGGATTTATTCAGCTCCAGACCATCTGTTGAAACTTTTCCATGCAGCAATAATTAAGTAATTATTAGGGCAGAGAAAGCATGAATCTATGGCCTGGGGACAAGGATGGGGGTGGCTTGACTCCTGCACAAGCTCTATTGAACACTAAATGTGAAATACTCAGACAGTTGTGAGAGTGGAGGCGGGAGCCTTCTCTCTTCTCTGTAACTCAGAATATCCTTTTTTGCTGCAGCATCCACCTGGGGCCTTTGAGATGGACCTTCAGGTCTCCACAGGCACCAGAGAGGAACATAGCCCAGGTCTCCCTCCTGCTGGACAGGAGAGCTAACCGGTGAATCGCTGTGCAAAAGGAGGAGGAGTACTTCTCCCTCCCCCTTGGCTTTGTGTGATGGGCAGAGATCAAGGTCAGTGCTTGAAATCATCATCTTCAGCCCGGCACCTCTTGACAGTCGGGAGTAACACCTTCTCACAGAGAAGCAGCTCAAATAGTACACCTGAACTTCTGTAGTGCAGGCATATCCCCACTCAGCCCATGGGGTGTTCTGCTTCTGTTTGTAAGACGCCTCAGTCTTTACACTGAGTTCAGTCTGAAGTCACAAGTTCAGAGGCTCATCTACTTCTTCTAACGGCATCAGCTGGTCCAATAAAAGATGCTGCTTCAGTCTCTGACCCCTCCTCACTTCATTGGGATCCTACCTGCCTAAATCAGGGCTCGGGATATCAACGAGCAATTTGGACATGGACATAATTTTGTTGATCTGGATCACAATAATCTTGGCATTACCAGTAGCAGACAGAAATGGTACATGAAGATGCATGCAAAATCACTGTTTTAATGGAGACTTGGTTTTACAGACCTTATTAAAATTGCTTTTTGTTAACCCTGACATCAGAAGCTCTATCACGATGTCATATGACCAGAAAAGACGTTTTTGATAGAGAAAATGCAGTCTAGATGTCAAGATTATTAGTGAGTGAATGTCAAACCTGTCAAATCTTAATGAATTAATTAACCTCTAAGTACATAGAGGAGAGATGGAGTCAATCCACTCGTAGAAATTCTTATCCTGAAACTACAGAACTGGAGACATAAATGGAAATATTAGAATGAACGGATATGCTTCAATAATTTTTTCTCCCATTTTTGTCAGTAATTTATTAAGTTATTTGCAAAGTTGTGGTTGGTTTATTTATTTTTTTGTTTGTTTATTTGTTGTTAAAACTTCCTATTATGGCATCACTGTAAATTTTTCAAAGGCTGTTCGAGATATAAAAGCTAGATTTTTTTTGTCCCTATCAGGAGTACTTTTAGTAGTTGTAATGTTTGGGTGGGACTATATTATATTTCAGCGAAAGGCAGGCCCTCATATAACCCCAAAATGTTAGGCCTGAGTCTCATTTTTGAAAGTTAATACTGAGGAATCTGCCTCCCCTGTATGATATCTAGCTTGTCTTCTGTGGATCGTCAAGACCTACAGCGAGCACACTCCCAAAGACAGCCTGCCATATAGCTGGAAGATGCCCTGCAGAGCATACAAGACCCCACATGTATGGCATTTGTCTATGCCATAATATGTGCCTGACCAGCCTTAGGGATGCTGCGGGCTATCCCTGGGGCATATACAGGGCTGTAAGGCAGGCAGATCAGGAGAAACATTATGCTTACATCTGTTCCCAGAATTAAATGTTGAATACATGCTGCCAGGAGTTTCAGAAATATATTCACTGCATATCTGTGGCCTGTAAAGTGCCCCTGAGTTCTAGCAGCTCTGTGAACGTGGAATGATGAGAAAGTAGCCTTCTATAATACATTGTTTGGAAGAATGGAAGTAAGTGATTTAAGCTGAAATAACACTGTTGTCTTCATAGTTATATGTAATACCTGCCCTGTTAGTCAAATATGCAAAACCAACAGGAAAATGAGGAAAACAAAATATTTTTTCTCCCTGTTTCTCTGTTGCAAGGCTGAGGAGGGGAAGCCCTACAAATATAAATGGCACATCCACAGATACCATTGGTCAGTGACAGTTCTGGCTTGAACGTCCACCCTAGGGAAGCTGCTGAATTTGAGGGGGAACCTTATTGTTTCAGCTGAGTAAAAGCCAGTTTTCAGTATATTCCTTTAGCCTCCTGTTGTTTACTAATGCTCTCTGCTTCCTAATACTGAATTAAAATGTACAGAGAAACGGAAATGATTTATTACAGGATGCAGTCTGGAACCCATGCGGGAAATCATGCAGTCTCAATTTGATCTAAGCTTTAATAGGTATCATTTTATGTCTCTAAGGCATCAGTGAGATCTCACTTCAGTGAAGGCTTAGTCCATTTGTACAGATAACTTAATAGACCACTGGATGTCACCCTTGCTCTCCCCTGAAGCAAACACACAGCAATAAAAGGCGAAGAATGTAGTTTGCAAGTCCTGGATACACTATGAGGTGGTAAAAAGCAGTATGACCAGAATATGGATATTTTAGGATAATTTATATGTGACACAAGAAAAAGTCTGCTACTAAGGGCTTATATTACCTTTTACATGAAGAATTCTTTGAGGCCAGGATGACGATTTATTCAATTATTTCTAGTCCTTCCAAAAGTGGTACTGTAAAGTTGCAGCCTTTAAAACCCGTTCTAACAGAAATAAAATTTGCAATTCAACACAGAGAGCCACCACCTACTGATTTTGCATCTTACTAAACTTCTGCATTTTGTGTAAGTTAAACGTGAGTTTCATTTACATAAAAGGAGGCGAATAGCTTGTAAGCTCTTTATAGGACAAGCTATGTCTGCCACCTTCTTGCCATTGCCAACAGATTCAAATACTCTCTAATAGCAATAATGCAGATGTTCATAGTTATTTCATCAATTTCTGCGGTAGCATCCTTCCAAATAATTTTTACTCTTGCCACTCCTCTATGCTTTTGCTCATAACTGACTTCTGTTTCATGACTGTCAGGAAAAGTCCCGTAAAGCCCAGGAACTTGTGGTAGATGTTCATTATTAGCGACTCACTGCATAAGCTGTGTGGGAGAACAGAGAGGAAGAGGAAGATACATAGACCTTGTATTTTCACCTAGCTCTGTCTGAGATGAACAGATGACAATTAACATGAGCTAAGAATTTGCCGCAGGAAGTTTAAGTAAACTTGTACAAACTTTGCCTCTCTGAGACACCCTCAGGCACTGCCGGCTGGTGAAGATATCCAGGAATGTATAGTCCTCTGAGGTTCTTCACCCTGACTTCAAACAGGGATGGGCTCTCTAGAAGAGTTTTGCTCATACTCTCCACTCATATATCATCCTGTGAGAACAGCATGGTCCTCTTGAGATAACTGTAATTTGGTGACTCACCATCAGCAAGACAGAAATGAAAGATCAGAGAAGAATATTGGCCAGCACACAGAAATATTCATGAAATAACTGCAGTTATCCTTGCGTGAGAGACACTGTTCCACATTTAGAAGTGAAGAACTAGTTATCAATTACTAGCACTTTAGTTGTTGAATAATTTTATTTTTATGTAGTGATTTGTATGCATAAATATAAATGTCTTTTACACAGGAACAACAGCAGAATTAATTGAAAATGGAAATTATTTTGTGAAGAATTGTTATCAAAACTTAATTCTGATTTCTCACAAGAGACGAAAAGATTCATCAGTTTTCAGAGACAGGGAAAGGGAAGAACAATCTGATAAATTTCATTACCCCAAATCACAGAAAAGTGAGACAAAGCATTGGAAATAGCATTTTACCATCCTATTTTACAGTGCCTAGTGGACTGAGCGGTCCATACTGTAAGAATTCGGTAGTTCTTAATACTAACATATTATACATAACCAGGAACTGTGAAACCTCCCAGAAGTGAGGGAATCTAAAATAGCAAAGCCAGAAGATGATAAAAAGACAAAGTATCCTGTATAAATTCAAAAAGAAAACGGAAATCTGCTGTGCTTGCTCTTGAGCAATATTAAAATAAGAATGAGGCAATAAGAACTGTGGATGTAGATGTTGGAAAAGAAAGAGAAGGTATCTAAACCAAAGTTAAACGAATCTATGCAGATTTATGGGACAGTCCAAAACCAATAGAGTTAAAGGACTAGAACATAGGGCTTGAGAAATTATGAGAAAGAAGCTATAAAGCAATCCTATTTAGCTAAAGTGTGTCACTGGTAATGAAAAATTTGTGCCAAATTCTTTTAGATTTTTCCTAAGCGTCTTCCATTAAATATATTTTTCATATTAATGTGGAATCTTCTAAATCTTATAATCTCATAAGTGGTATCTTATTTCCATTATATTTCCTAAATCTCAATGTAATACTTAGACTCTCAAGATTCTGGCTACTTGTATTTGTACTTTTCAATTCTTTCTTTGCCCACTAGATGGTACTACCAGCTTTAAATCCACCATTAAAGGCTGAAATTACAGGATGGCTTTGTTTCATCATTTCATCCCAGATCGCAAGCATCAAGGACTACATTATATTTTTCAGCTGCCCCAGCACAAATTCACTTTAACTCCACTAGTTTTACATCAGTTTCTGTAGAAACATCCATGGATAGCCAAACAGGCATTGGTGCCAGTCTTAAAATGGAATGGAAATATTTTGGTCAAATAAAAGTATTTGCAAACAGGCCCAGTAGTTACTAACCTCATACAGTTCAAAGATATTCACTTTTTTGGCTGCAAACAACTTCTTCTTCAAAACTGACTTTCACCTACAAACCACAAAAGATGCAGTTGTCTTAACTTTCTTACAGCTGAAAGAATATTCTATTTATACTTTGGAATCATTAGCTCTTTCAGTATAACTGTGCTATTTTGTAGCCAACAATTTCAAGTAATCTAAATTTAATATGAATACCTGAGCATGTTTAATTGATAAATTTGGAGAAAGTAAGAAATACCTGATCTCTATTATTGGTCTTACATATTGTCTGTTTTATCAGCCATCCCCATGCCCATGGACTTTGCGTCCATTTCTGCAGATATCCTATAGAGATTAGCAGAAAAGAAGCCCAGATATGCTCTCTGGAGAAGAAGGACTAAGCCATCGTTACTAAACTTTACCCTCTGTTCTTGGCAAGAGAAAAGTTACTCATTGAAGGAATGAAAGCTGCTTCTATAAATCTTAATTGCAATGGACTGAAATGAATTTCAAGCCATAGAACTGAAGAGTTTTCAGCAGCAGTGAGAGATGGGGGAAAAGTAGAACCCAGAAGCCTATATAAATCTTCCTGAATTGTCACTGCCTTGGGGTGGTGGAAGAGGTATGACATCTACAACTGGAAGGACCGTCCATGGGGCATGACCAGCCACATGGGCCTGCATATACAATGCATTGGGAAATATCACGGACCGCATGCTGTCTGAGCAAAGGTTTTATCTGTTTTGTCTACTCCCAAGGGTTCTTGTTGCAAGGTGCTGCCGAAATAAGATGTCAGTGAATGGAAAAATCAACACAGTTTGTTAAAGGAAAACCATTAAGAAAAGAAAGGAAAAGGCCAGATATTAATATCTCAGTTGAATTAATATTCTGTGGCATTGGAAAGGGAGCAAGAGAAGGTAACCAATTAAGTGTCTTCCAAAATATCCATCCTGTAGTGCTTTAGTCTTTCCAACAATTCATAAAGCTGAGACATACCATTTTCACAGTGAAATGTATCCATTGGCTTTGAAGAAAGTTAACAAGTTGCTGCTTTATCTGAAAATCTCTAATGTTGATATTCTTTGGTTGGACTTCTATGTCCCCTGTGTTTCCTGAAGCTAGAACCGTGGCTTCCTCTAGATGATTCACTTCAGCAAATATAGTGTTTTCTTGAGCCCCTGCTTTCCTTTCCCCTGTTCTGTGCTCCCCACAACACAATCCATTTCTTGTGGTTTGTTTAATTTGTGTAGTTTTACCACTAAGCAACTGTTGCATTTGGCCTGTCATGATGTAAAGACGATGACTGTGCCTTGTGCACAGAAATTGAAGCAGACTCTGTGGCATAGTAAGAGAATACGCTCTTTCAATCAGAGGAGAAGACATGAGCTTTCAGTTGAAAAGTAAATATAGAACGGTACTCTGAAAAGTACAAGATCACTTGAATCCAGGCAATATATTTTTTAATTCCATTTCTGGTTCTTAGAGTCTGGTAGAGGTGAATCAGTCACTCAGCTAAAGATGAGAATCACCTTTTGAGATATGGCAGACAGTTCATGACAGCCAAAATGATTACCCTTTTCAGGAATATTTTAAACTTATACATAGACAATAATTTTCTGTGTTAAAGGTGTTCTACAGAGTACTTGGTTTCTATATTGACTGTGTAAAGTAGCTTATTATTGGAAAGCATTAGAAAGAAAACCATTCAAAATGGAATTTCCTACTGGATCGGTAACACTGACCTTGGTTTTCTTGCTCAAGGGTTTTACAAGCCCCTGTCTCACACAGGAGTCATACCTTTGCACTGCAGCCGTAGTATAATTCTTGGAAGTCAATCTGTAGAACATAAGATAGAAATTAAGGTCAAATTCATAATCACTGAAATCTTGTCCCCAAGATTAGAAAAGGAAAAAATGAACAAAAGCAGCTGAAGTCAGAATTGTTTAAAATTCTGACCATCACAAGCTGGAAATTTTTTACATTATTTATTGCCTGGGTATACTATGCACAAGTGAGAAAAAGTAACATCGCTTTTTTATGTTGGAGAGACTTCAAGACCAACTTAAAAATATGTACACATTGTTATTCATTAATTTTCCATCTGCCTGTATTGCGTATGTTCAATTCATTATGTACCATTAATATAAAGAGGATTTAAAATTCTCATGTCAGAGCTGGATGGATTTTATAGATAATTTTCCATTGATATATATTTATGTATTTTAATGACATCTTCATATTTCCAAAGGTGTAGTGATGGATCTAGCCATGCTGAAATGGCTCCAGACATTGGCTATCATTTTATGCACCTGTGGTCTACTGCAACTGACAGGAACAAGTCATTGGCAAGGAAGTGGGATCTCCATCCAAGGAGACACCAGCACCAGCTCCCTCTCTCCTCTTCTTTACCTCCTCTTCTGCTACATAAGCCAAGATGCAGTGGAACCAGTTGCTTACTTGATGGCTTTACCTTTATGCAGTAGGAAAATGTGTGCTGCTCAAAGCAGATTTATGCAGGTATTGTTAAAAGATGACCATACTTGCATTAATGCTTCCACAGTAATTATCCTGGGAGAAGCCGAAGCTCTTGTGAACTGAGATAGTCTCACTAGCATATAGAAGAAATATAAGAAAAAAGACCTTGTAAATGTATTTGCCAGACCAAAAAATGAGTATTGCTGTTGTTTCATATGTTTATTTGGCTTATTTTCTGAAATTTCTGTCCCAAAGATTCAGGTTATTGTTCAGCCACCCAGATTCCCCCACCTGAACAGGCTGAACAATTAGCATCAAGGTATACAAGAATATTTCATTTAAAATTGAACTTGGATCAGAGATAATCAAGTTATCTGGATGTTGAGAAGAAATGTACCTCAATCTGAACTGACAGGGACTATGAAAATAGTCCAGGGAAACAGATGACCTCTTGGCTCTCTTAACATTGGCAGAAGTTTCACGTTATTTAACTTATGTTTATCCAATTCATTAAAAATAACCTCCTAAAAGACGGGTCACAAACACTGAGTTTGGTTATGGCCTGCACAAGCAGGAGGTGCTGTGCTGTTGATCAAATTCGAAGAGTTGGTCATGATCTGTAGAGCAGTGTCTCTCTGAGGGTCCTGAACTTACCAAAATAGGTAGAATGTGAAGGAATGATTTGGCAGAATACCACTGAAGAAAGGTGTACGGTGCTTCCCTGGTCCAGAGAAGCATTGTGCCTCTGATACTTTTTACGAAGAATAGCGTGTGTGCTCTCATCAGCTGGATGCTAAACAGACAAACAGACTGAAACAGTAAGAAAGGATCAATAAATCCTTCCCACCTTGGAAGATACAAGTTCAAGAAAACTGGTAGGGCAATGCTTGCTTTGTTATGTGCAGCTGGTGGATTTGGCAAACTGAGCTTGTCTTTGACAAAGCAAAGCTTATAGCTTTTACAATACCATCTGGAGACAGACTTTTCATCACCTTTTGTTTGGCACTAACACACTACTTACTCTTCCAAAGGGGAAAAATGAATCAGGTTCTGCAGCATCCAGTATTTAAGTTGATGTTTTGTTCAGGAAAGACCATATAGGGTTAAAGACAGAGCGATGGAAAGCTGCTGAAAGTTTTTGCCCAAATTTCAAAGAGAATAACAACTATGTATGCCCTTACAAATCCTACGACAGTTCTTAGAAAATGTTCTTCAAAAAGAGAATAAAAGGTCAGATCTAAAGGAAAGGCATAATTAAAATAACTTTTCTTCTCTCTTCACCGTAATATCTCACTGTATTCCTTAGTAAGAAGGAATTTTGATTAATATCTCTATAGATTCCCTAAATTTCTCAGTTTGACTGTGGCTGAAATATAGGATGGTGCTCCTGAAAGTCAAATGAGTTACTGACCACAACCTCATCAGTAGAGTTATATGGCGGTTCCAGTTGCAGAAGCCATTTCAGCCATTTCAGTCTCAGGGAGGTGTCGTTGCAGTCACGCATTTGGATACCTGTGGTATGTTGTTCAGCTTTCAGAACAGGTATGGCCAAAGAAAGAAAGATGATTGGCAAACCCATGACTGGGTGAGTAGTTCACAGACACTTTGTGCGTTTATCCTTTGAGAAATTCAGGCAGGCCTGCTTCAAACTCTTCTCTACTTCTTAGATGGGAAATGACTTGGACAGCCTTGCTACGGTAGGCATGATCCAACGTTATGCCTTGACATTTGGCAAAGGGTAAACAAAACAAAACAAAACAAAACAAGAATGATTTGGTAGACTTTTTTAGGTGCCATTTGTACCGGTCAGCTGACAGACAGGAAAAAAAGAGGAGAAAGGGAGGGCTGAGTTAGGATGGCTCCTCAGGTTGTTCATAACGATTCATACCTGAATTCAGTGCCTAGAGGGAAGCTTCAGGTTGTCAGTATGAAGGTTACATTGAACAGGTAAATATAGCTCTGTAAGACATCCATAAATCTTTTCCTGTGGTAAAAAGAAGATAAGAATAAAGTGAGTGAAGAAGAAATTCAATGAGAGTACCTGAGATCAAGCGGGAGGCTGAAAGGGAAGACAGAGTGAATTAGCTTAGCAGTCCTTAATCACTACTCCAGAACCAGCTTAATAGACTTGGATGGGGACTTTGGTGAAACCAGAACTACTTGTTACAGTTAATAAAAAATAAAGCCAAGACCCGAAAGCCAAATAATTAGAAATGGTGAAATTGCAAAGTCTGTATCTCAAACTAAGTTTCCCAAAGTTTGGACTAAGGCTTGGATCTGGGTTTGTTCCATGGCTAATAGGTACAAGAGAGATGATTTAATGTGTCAGCTAAGCTGAGGTCTGATAACAAAATAAGTCATGTTATGGCCAATATAATCTTTTTTTTAAATCATAGATCAAAAACTTCTCTGCTTGAAGCACAAGTTTTTCTAATTTAAATAGCTCTGCTGGTGTGTGATCCCTCCTACATGTTTTCACATGCATCAAACCAGTTGATTTTGTAAGCTGATATTGTTAACAGATGAGTTTCTGTGCACCCATTCATTAGTCAGCCTAGAGTTTATGGGTTTTGTTCATGATGTGAGTTTGGTTTTGTTGTGTTTATTTTTTTCTTCCTTTGAACTTTGATAGATGCAAGGAAGCCCATCGTAAGATTATTGTTTTCTAGCATCAGCACAGAAGGTATCTCTGGTCATTTTTTGTCTGATAAATAAAGAAGATTTAAACACGTGTTCTCAATGGTAAGCATACTGATCTAACTGATAGCAAAGTCTAATAGATAGAATTTATTTACATTTTTAGCTCCAACTAATTCTTAAACCACAGGAGTTCATTGTGTTAAATCCTCATTTTTTATGAGTGCATGCTTTAAGAATAAGGCCCCTCTGAGAAGGAACGTACTATCTCTTTGAAGCTCTGGCATGCTGCTGAGCAACATTTAACAGACTGCTTTCTCCTGTCAGGAACCTTAATGAGCTGCCTTCTTGGGAAGAAACTGAGTTAAATTTCTGGTTTCTTACTTGTTGGAGAGCAATTTCGTTACACCTGAAAGAGGAAAAATAAAATCTTTCATCCTGTATTTGCTTGTTGGCAAGACATTGACAGACACTGGGCAAATGGAACAAATTTGAATTCCAGACAGTTTCTTTATCTGACAGAGAAAACCAAAACTAAACTAAATTTAAATTACTATCTTTAGCCCTACTGGTATATTTTACTGCTCTACACTCAATAAATGTGGGGGAATGTGCCCCCCTACTCTCACACATGCACACTCACACTTTTCTTTATAGTTATTTGCATTTCTATGTTGCATGAAAGCCTGGTCCTGGACCAGGACTCTGCAATGTTAGGCACAGCATACACTGAGCAAAAAGGCGTTTCTAGTCAAGGGAAAAATACAAACAGATGTATAGAGGAGAAATAAGGAGACCTTACCTGTTAATATGATATGCAGTGGCCCCAGTGCACAGCAAGCTAAGCATTCCCAGTGCTTCACCTGGCTTTGAAGCAGAGGTAGTAGGCTTTTAGGAGGAAGGGAAAGGGAAATGATGTAGATTTATGTATGATTACTGGAAGCTCTTGTCAAGGATGTGGATCAGATAGAAGAAAACTGAAAATGCTTGATTGAAAAATTTGCAACCAGGCAGTGGAGACTGACAGCAATGGAAGGACATCACATCTGATGAAGTGGTGAAGATGATGGATTGAACGGAGATAAACCATTAGGGGCTTCGAGATTGAAGATGGGTCACTTGAATCATTTCAGTTGAGTGGCTGTATGAACTTGGGTCCATCTCTGTGTCTCACACATGGAGACACTCACTTTTGTCAGCTTAACAGGCCAATGCTTTCAGTTGCTGTTTGGAGAATTGTGGTACATGCCACAGTACTGCAGAGGTCCTAGGGATAATACTTTCCTCCACAAACACCCCAGAAACCTCCCTGGGCCTTCAGACTACAGCCTTTTCTATAAAAGAAAGAAGCACGATTTCTAGTCCCCAGGAAACAAACTGATGTTCTTGAGGCCAGTCTTGCTTCAGAAATAGCAGCACAGACAGCTATGAGAATATACTTCTGCACCATTTCTGCCATCTGTCACCTGCCCATACTAGGAACCTAATT
This sequence comes from Anarhynchus alexandrinus, assembly GCA_008711295.1. Classification (NCBI taxonomy): domain Eukaryota; kingdom Metazoa; phylum Chordata; class Aves; order Charadriiformes; family Charadriidae; genus Anarhynchus; species Anarhynchus alexandrinus. Next base: position 4,322,767 of record VUYV01000041.1, read on the forward strand.
CTTGGGGACTTTTCTTTCCATATGGGAAAAAATGCTGACTTTCCCCAGGTACCTCCTGGTAGACTCACTCATTCACATGTTACCATCCTTGTACTCCCCCTGACTCCCCATCACACCCTACTGCGTACGCATACACAGGTGCCAGAAGGGAAACAGCTAAAATAAATTAATCTTGAGTTTTCAGATACATTTCTGTACTTTTTCATACTAGCATTGAGTCATCCTTAATATTGTTTATCCACTACTATGGCAGTGACTTCTTCACAGCTGTGAAAAAAAGAACAGTAGACACTGGTGTGACCTCTAAAGCTATTTTAGATTTGGAACTGAAAGCAAAATGAGACATGTGTCCAGCTGGCTGGTTGAAAGCCCATGGGCAGCATATACTTTCCATGCAAGGCTGTCCGATAAATCTCTTCTATCTGAAGCTGACTCTGTCCATCATCAGACTCAGTTCCAGCCAAAACCACAAGGAGGAGAGAGCGAGCTGACACAGTGAACCAGGTGCTCTTTGCATGCTATATTTGCACAGATGTGCATGATTACACAACTGCTTGGCTCAAAAAAGGGGAGAGTGAGTAACCAAAAGTGAAATAAAGGTGGTCTTCTGCTCAAATATCCCCATATAGTTGCACCGGGTACCTCCATCTTTCTGTCAGCAGTAGATTTCTCCTTCCTTGACTCTTGAGGAGGTGCAAAATCCCAGAAAGTCTTTTATGAGGTTTATCAGTTGGATGCAAACTTCGGTCTAGCGGGAGAGAATAGGTGCAGCGATAAAGCACACATAGCTGGAAAAGACAGCTGTGGCAAGAAAGCTGTATAACACACCATTTACGATGCAGAAAGCAGACACAGAATGATCTAGGAGGAGTTGCCATGGACTGTATTTATTTTTGCTTTCCTGAGTGACCCACAGGGATGATGTAGTCAGTGCTGAGTGGAAAGTGAGCAAGCAGAGGCCTAAAATTTATTCTCTGAGGACTGACGAGTGGGGGAGCTGGGTCTGAGAGCTGATGACTTCAGCTAAAAGGTCCCTCTAGGGTTTTGAAGCCTCTAGGCGGGCAGACTTGGATTTCTATCCCAGCCTTGGTCTTAAATCCTTTGTGTGCAATCTGAGACTATTCACGATGTGCAAAAGCAGAAGGTTTGCATCTGTTAGACAGGTCCCTTCTGAAAGCCAGGGAGAAGTCTGTGCATTGTAACGAAATGGTAAGACATGATTTTACTGTGAGCCTTTAGCACATCCTGGAAAACAAGGTAAAAATGTGGGCTGTGGTAAGAAACTGAGAGAAGGTTTGGAGCTAGCATGAGGACTGAAGGAATCGATTATGAACTCTGCAGTTGGTTTGCAGTATGCTGACCTTCAAGTTTAAGAAATTTAGACTTGCTGCATGAAGTAACGTGAAAGACTGAATTAACCACAAAGTCGATGGAGAGGGTAACTTGCCCTGTTTGACAGGCTGGGATTGAAGTTCGAACTCTTGAGCTATTTGGAGGGCATTGGCAGCAGTATAGTCAAAATTAGACTGGACAAACTTACATGTGGAGCCAGAGTTGACAAAACATAAGCAATTTATTATCCTAAGACTTCAATGAAGAGTCACTTTTTTGTAATGTTGAAAAACCCAGAACACAACACAGCAAAACAAAACCTTAACAGGATCTGAGCAATATTTTGCCAGAACTTGTATGTAGGGTAGAGGCTGGGGGAGGCAGGATCGAAGATGACAGGAACTGTGAGAGTCTGAGTGGGAAGAAAGGGTCCAGTTGTCAACAGCAGTGGAAAAAAAAAAAAAGGAAAAGAAGGGAGCATTTGTAAGGGGAGGAGAGAGGTTCAAATAAGATGAGCGTCAGCTGGCAGCAGACAGTCCAAAAGCAGCGCATCAGGAAGACAGCTATGTACTGACATTGGGGAAGGGGATGGAAACCAGGGGGTTTGTTAACATTCTGTTCCTTGGGGAAAAAGCTTGGAACGATAAAGACATTGGTGAAAGTGGAACTTCTTACTGTGACTGTGGCAAGGCTCATAAAAAGACATGTGGGAAGAGTATTGCCACTTGGCTCAGGGGAAAAAAGACTTTGGGGGATCTTTATGCTTCTTCAAACTGGGATATAACCTATAGGAGGTACATAGCTGTGCTTGAAAGTGCGCCCAAGTAATAGGAAAGGCATGTCCTTTTTGGAAACTGGAAATTTTTTCACAGCTCAGAAAATCTTACAGCACTCCCCAATTACAGCGCGGTACTATCTCACTGGCAGGCAAGGTGGAAACTCTGCAACCACTTTTGAACAGAAAGCTTTGCTTTTCCCCGTGCCTCTATTACTGCACTTGGATCACGTCTGAGAACATGGAGATAATTTCCCTAGCCGATAAATGGGCTGCAAAATGAGTTTTACTCAATACTCCCGTGTTTTGAAGTAGGACTCTGACTCCTGGGCCTGTCTTTGGCTCCCTTTCACTGGAGGTGCCGCACCACAAACCCCTGTACCTCAGCTGTGTTGGCAGATGGTAGGACAACAGGAAATTGTGAGATGGGAACGGGAAACCCTATTATCTTGGCGAGCAGATATGCTTTGAGTGCTTTGGTGGTGAGATGAGGCAGTGTCATTTGTAACCATTCATGGCTTCTCACACCTCTTTGGTGAGCTGAAGTAGAGACTCGGGTACCAGCGCTGCTAACAGCTGAGTATGTGTTAGTACCACAAGTGACTGCCAAGGTACAGTAGGTACTGCTACCTTCTTCGGGGTCTGCCCATGTGCTATGCATTTAATATAGACATGCTTTATTCAGGGCAAATGATTCAGATTTTAGAGGCAACGGGTGGCTGACACAAGGAAAACTGGTCAAGTAAGATCAGTTTAGCTCAGGCTATTTTCCCAACTTTTCATTCAACCAGCAAGCTTCAAATGTTTGACTTAAAATTTGAGTGTATGAGCTACCTTAGCACTCTATAAACAAATTTCTGAAGGGCTGCTTTTAGAATGAATGCTCTGGAAATGACACCACCAACATACACATGTCGACTGATCTCGGATTCATTCAAATGCCTTTTGAACTGAGCCAAAAATTAAGTTTCAAGGAAAATCAGCAGAAAACCTATGTCTACCACCCCACTTGTCTCCCTGGAAACACAATGCTCCAGACAAAGGGGGAGCTGGGTCCAAATAATTTTTCTGTGAGTCCCTTTTCAGCAGTATAGTTCAGTCCATGTAAATTGCACTGAAGTTTCTGATGTGATTTATGGGAGGCGTTCTGCTAAAGCTCCCTGACACGGAGCCTTTGTCAAGATGGAAGCTGTGGTGGTTGGTGGTCGCTGGTCCCTGCTTTCCTCCTTGGCATCCCTCCTCCATTCGCAGCTTATAGAAGAGCCCTTGCTAAGCTGAGCAAAAGCTCTCAAAGCATTAATCACCCCAACTTCCTCACCTTTCCTAGATGATTTTTTACATCTTCAGCCTAATCAATTTTATTTATTTTCTTAATTCTCCACTGTGGACTATGGTAATAAATAGTTAGAGGAGTTCCTGGCACAATTTTGGCCAAGGCTCACTCACACCGTCTCTGATGATTCCCAGCCCTGGTGATGGCAGGGGCCAGGAGCCATTCCTTCAGGCAGTTTGGATGTGGAAGGGTGTCTTACATGCTTTGAAAGACAAGAACACTTATGCAGTATCGTGGTGGGCATTTCTGTGACTGTTGGTCTGGTGATCATGGGCTTTCTTGGGCACATCTACTCTACCAGTATAAAGGTAGGCTAAGATGTAATAAAGGAAACCGTTATTACAGAACATGGTCATGAGCCTGGGGAGATGCAACAAGGGGGTGCATTTGCAAATAAAAAGTCAAATATATTGCTTTGGCAATATTTGTTGGGAGTGTTCCTCAGGTGACGCACCACCTCCCACATGTACCAAACCCACTCCCACTTTGTACTGGCAGGGAGCAGTGACTCAAGACCCTCTGCGCAGCTCTGCCTCCGCTTTTAAGGCAGCAGCTTAATCCAGGTGTGTGATCAACCTTAGTGAAGACACCGAACAGGCAAAACTTCATCCCAGGGTCATCAGTCATTTGGCTGATCTCTGTATTGATGTTACCAGCCTGTGCCATTTTCCATGGCAAGGCACTTTTCGCTCATCTTTTCTAAAATATGCATGGGGAAAGATTGGAACCTGAAGCAGAGTCCTGCTTGCCTGGAAATAGACATTAGGGGTGGAAAGCAGCTCAAGATTAATTCCAGTTCACATGCAGATGTTTACATATCCAGACCTAAATTTCAATATCTATTTAAAGCTGAATATCAGCTTAAGTAGCAAAAAAAAATCTTCTGGGGATTAGACACATACCTTTATGCATAATTGTGAAGTAAGTTAAGAGTTAGTGAAAATGAGCACCATTGTTGATAGAAAAATAGTTATCTAAAACTACTGAAAGTGGACATGGTGATATTCCAATGTCTCAGAGAAACAGAGCAGGTCAGAAGTGGTGTTACAGGGCACAACTGTCCTCTGTACCAATGAGTAAGGATTCCCAAGGAACTGCTTGGTAGGCCAAGGATCATATGATCAGGTTTCTAATGATAGAAATGTTGTGAACACCTTCTCTGAATGACTCTATTACATGGGCAATGGGACTTCCATATTAAATCTCGTACGAAACTTAGTATGTCTTTTAGGAAAACATCCAACCACAATCAGAATATTATTGTAAAATAAGCTGCAACAGTTGATGAGGTGTTGCAATAGTTAATTACCTTCTGAGATCAATGGCTATTGCATTATCCCTGAAAGCTCTCTTGGTAGCAACTTTCAGCCATTTAAACTTGTCTGACATCTTTTGCTAAGTGGGAAATTTTTTGTTTTATCACCTTTTTTCTCTCCATGTCAATAAGTCATTTATGATCGTGTCACCTAAGTATTTTTCACCAGGCTGATCCATTTGAATCTGTTCCTAGAAAACACGTGCTCAAGTCCTTCAGTCAGTCTCATGAACTTTTTTGGACTTCCCTGCTGTTCAGATTTTCACCATGACTTGTGAATACCAGAGCTGGACATAAAATTCCTGTGGCAGTCTTATTGTCCACAGCAAACCTAACCCTGGCTTTCCCTGCATCACCCTGAACCTAGTGATATTACCTATTTTTTATGTGACTCGAGAGATCAACAACAGAGGCTAAAATTATACTGACCTTAGAGAAGAACATCTTACAAGAAAAGACTTCAAGACTTGAAGGGAAGAGTATTACGATAAATAATGCTAAATTTTAAGCTCCTCTAGTGTTACTGGAGAGGGATTCAGACTTCTGATCCCTGACAATGCACCAGCATTTTCATCCATCTACAGGAAGGCCTTGTAAAGGCTTCCAAATTTTCTCCTATTCCAGCTTGATATATACTTCTGTAGACATGGTAGCATGAGAACCTGTACCTTGGCAGAAACCCCTCTGAGACAGAATGAAGAGTGGGTACTGTGTGAGCAGCCCGTGCCACATGGGTCAATGGCATTTCACAGAGCCCTGTGTGAAAATGCCACCATACCATCACACATTACCCTATTCTAGCCACAGGGGAATAGTCTGTCTTTAATAGGCTAAAGGGTGACCATTCAATTTCCGCTTTATTTTTCACATCTGGGACTTCTGTGGACATAAATGTTGTACAGGTGTGTGAGATAATAGAGAAGATTTCCATGGGATTAAAGTATGTTTCCTTAATGATGCCATTATCAAAATATGTATTTATTTTCTCTAGTCTTTTTTTATATCATGAACTATGTCATTTTAGGGACAGGTGACTTGTTAAAGACGACAGAAGAATTATGTTGTCATGTTAAACTATGTAACCTAACTGAGAGGTGCTTCTGATCACTGACCATTATTAACTGAGCCAGTTTTAATCCCAACAAAGCATCTAATCAGGCCAGAGCCTCTTCCATGTGGACATTTCAGGCAGACACATTAGAAAAATAACACCAGTAATAACAGAAGAATTTAGCCTACAGTGCAAAACAGAGTCAGAGCTGGGAACATGCTGAAACCTATAACATAATATGTAAATGTCAGCACATAGTTGGAGTGGAAATGATTATAAAAATAATACACAGTGGAATAATTGTAATGTAAAGCCTTGAGGCAATCCTTCCTATTTCAAGCATTCAGGAGGAAAATGACTGCTGGATTTTCATCTTACCTGTCTGAAATCAAAGTGTTCAGGCAGTGATATAATTGCTTTCTAATTATTTCAATCAATCAGTAATTTATTTTTTTTTTTATGCGGATGTGTAATTGATAAAAACATTGTTTTGTTTTTTTGTTTTTTTGTTTTTTAAATTCAATGACAATCTGTGCAAAGATGGCTCAGAAATCGGAGCACTTGTACAGACCTTCTGGTCAGTGATCCCAGAACAGTTTGAAGTAGTAAAGAACTAAACTGTACGCATGCAAGCATTATAATTGTATCTCTGGTTTAGGGGATGCTTTTGACCCTCAATTTGGCTCTGGCTAGAACCTGCCTGGCTCTGTCTCCCCTACCCAGCCCCACTGGTACCTGTGGGTCTGTGGAGCTGCCGGCGTGAATTATACAGGTCTTGCTGCAGGCGTGAGGAGCAGGACACTCACCTTACAGCTTCACAGAAAGCCCCTGTCAGGGTTGTAACAGCCAGAAACCAGGTCTGATTCACAGCCTCTACTTTGGCTGCAAAACCGTCTTCACCCCCCTGTTAATACAAACATTTAAATGCTGTGGGTACCTCCCTGGCAAAGCACCGTGCTTAGCAACCTTCCTGAAATCCTCTGAAGACTCTGGAGATCTGTCAGCACGAGAACCCCCACGGACCCTCAGGGAGAGGGGCAAATATGACTCAGTGGGCACAGAGCTCTCACAGGGCACCCCCCGACGGAGAGGGGCTTCAGCTGGGAAGGTACAGGCCCAAGCTGAGAATGAGTCTTTGTGCTCTTGTCCCCGCCAAAAGCATTTTCGTGCTCCTCCTCCTTGTTCTGGGCAGCACAGATGGGGTCCTGCTGGGGCACACGGTGGGCTCATGTGGCTGTGGGCTGCGGTGGTACCATGGGATGCTGCAGGGATCTGTGTTACAGCAGAGACAGCTCTTGCCTTTCCTACAGGTGAAGGATGTGCTGGGTACACTCTTCTTGTCAAGCTGGTGTCCTGTTACTGAAACTACAGCTGCAAATTTCAGAGCACTCTGTAGATGCAAATATTTCTTTTTTTTTTTTTTTCTCCTTTATCATGGGGATGGGCATATTCCTGTAAATTGCTGTATCAAAAAATGCTGGAGTCAGATATGTAAAGCAGAGCCACGCATCGGTGCAGGGTGATGAAAGATCTCTATGAAAACGTAGTGGTAGGAAATCTATTTGACATTAGGCAGTTACTGTACAACCAGAAATGTGTATCTTAGATTAAAAGAATTAAAACAGTCATTGAAAATCCTTCTAATTTTCATAGTGACTAACAAAATGAAACTCCTTCTTACTTATAGATAAGGATATTAATTTCTATTAATTCAAAGGGTTTTTTCTAGTCTGTTCTTTTAATAATCTTTGTTTCCTTGAAATCAATAAAACTTACAAACATTACAGGGTGTAAGAAGGCCTAACCATACCCTCATTGTAGTTAGGGGAAAGAGTTTGCAAAACAAAATAATCATGGAAAAAAAAGAAAGTTTTGCAGTTCATGTTGTGTTTGACTGGAAATCCCATGTCCTAATCTATTTTAGACATTTTTTTTTAAAAGATAAATAATGCACTTAAAGGATTTTAATTTTCTTCATTAATGATAGACAGATTCAAAATAACTGGCGTACTATGACATCCTAACTTTTAGTTTAACCTTATTCATGAGGTATTCCCTTGGAAAATTGAGATAATTCTTAAAGGATGAAAACTTCTGCTAGAATTATGGTCTACTACATAAACTAATAATAAGACACACTATTTTCAAATTACTTTCATCCCTGTTTCAGAAAACAAACTAAAGTTACTCAATCATACTGTCTGCCTGTCTCCCAACCCTACACCTTCCAATCCTGTTGGTCAAGTTCAGTCAAATTTGACAGAGAACTTAGTATTAAGTTCTCACAATACTAAAATACTAAGTTCTGACTTCCATGTTCAAATGAAAGCCTGTGGGAGATTATACTCACAGGATATAAGTCAGAGTAAAACTAAGGGAATGTTGCAAGAATTATTTTCATTTCATTTTCAAATATTGATATTTTAACTCTTTCCTTCTTTTTTTAATATCCATTTCAGCACAAGATAGAAGCTTTTCTTGACCTGGTGAGGATGAAGATACCAACGATCTTTATGGCTATATCACTTCTCTTCCTCTCATCTTAGATTTTCTGTCTGAGTACTTGGGATGAGAATATTTCAGAAGTTACAAAGGGACAAGGAGTTAAACCAGAGTAACTGTTGTGACACACTCAGAATGCTGACTGCAAGGACAGCCTAGTGGACTGTCTGGTGGTGAATGATGGATGGATGAATAGATAAACAAAGAGATAGGAAAGAATGTAAAAATTTCTGAAGTTATTTTCTTAATTATAGTTGTATTGATGTAAATAATAAGCTGTCATAAATATTTCGTTATTTTCTACTTTCCTGGAGTAGATAGACAAAAAATGAGTATTTAAATACCACAGTTCCAACAGATGTGGATAAGCTATTTTGATCTGACAAGGTTTCACTAATTCTGCTTCTCCCCTGGAAATCTGTGTCCCCAACACAGGAAGTCTCATGTACCATATATCTAAAGATACTGAAATGACTTGATAGTATGCTAAAATGTGGGTTAAATACAATTTCCAGTTTAAAGAGTGATGTTGTCCTGACTAATGTTGGAATACAACAAATGTATTTAATAGCTTCAAGATCCACAAGCATTTATAATGGAAGAAGAAACTGCATTTTCTGTTAACAGAGGATGCCAGAGAGTCAGACTGTTAGTCCAGAAAGAAATGCCAGGAGAAGGATCACTAACCTTCCTCCTACCAAAGGGAAAAAAAGGGAAGAATTAAAAAAGAAAAAAATAGAAAAGAGAAGGATGTATGTTTGAAGAACTGTTAAAACAGCAAAAGCAAAGACAAAGAGCTCAGAAACAAGCAGTAAGATAGCAAAGGGAGTGAAAGGCAGAAGAATAATATAAAGAAAAGCAATCGTGCTATAGAGATGCAGAAGATGAGATGATCAGATTAGCAGCCTTTTTTGAGGATGTCTCTTGCCCTCCAGAGTGTACTTGCTTTGGCAGCTGAGCCCTCCAGATAAAGTCGTCTAGTCACATTCTGGGTGTAAGCTGTTTAAAAATAATTATCATAAGGTATGTAGCTGTATGTGTTGATGATATATGGTGGAAAATCATAGGCAAGTAATGGTCATACCATAGGATATAAATAATTAGAGGTACATTAATAAAAAATTCCTTTGTGGTTATACATCACATGTATGTGATTACCAAACGAACAAATCATACATAAGCATAAATCAAAGCATGACTTAATAATTTTCCCTTTCTTGAAAAAAATTGTGAAAATGCAGAAAACAGATGCTCAAAGAGAGAATTAGAGAGGGATGCTGGTGTCAGAACATATATCATATAGACTCAAAAAAGAGGAGAAAATCAGCTCAAAATAAAACCAAATGATATAATCCTAGAGAACCTAGTTTGTAAAAGATATCGAGGACAGATGACTAGTGATCTAACTGTAAATAGTAAAAAAATTGTGTTCATACTACTGATACAGAGAAGTAAATGACAATATATCTATTACAGCTAAATGGATATTAGAAAGGAATTTACACACAAATAGTTTTGAAACTCTTCTTTTGCTGACAACAGTGGTGGTTTCACTTTTCTTATCTTATTTTCAGAGCGGTTTAGTTCTCAGGCAAAAGGCTATCAGATATCCTTTAAAGAATTCCCTTTAGTGCCAGATATTTACTGCTTATGAACAACAGGATAGATTTCATCCAGCTGGGTCTCCTGAAGGAGCATTTGTCACCAGACTTCTCGGTCCTGAAGAACAAGCAGCTCAGTGATGGAGCTATAAAAGAAGCCCAAGGAGGCTTGCAAAGGCTCATGTGTCTTCATGTGGGTGACAGTAATCTTAGGAGCATCCCGGCAGATCTGCCCACTGCCCTTGTGGAGCTGGGGCTACGCGGCAGCAGCACTCACAGTGTCGCAGAGCAGGCTTGGACTCAGGGCAGGAACCTGGTGGCACTGAGCCTGCAGAGTAGTGGGTTAACCCACCAACCCTTCCCCAAAGAGGTGTTTCACTCCCTAACATCTTTGCACGTGAAGAAGATGAACTTCAATCAACTGAGGAGCGTTCATTCCCACAGTTCTCCCCCTCACTCTTAAGGAATTATGTTTAGCAGCCAGTAAAATAGCAGTAATTCCTACTGATGTCTTCAGTGAGCTGTCAGAGCTAGGAAAGCTTGATCTCAGTCACAATCAGATTCCTGAGAAGGGCATTAAGAAGGCGGCATTTGTCAACGTGGTTAAACTGGAAAACCTGAACTCGGCGGAGGATTTGCTTACTCGAGTACCTCAGAATTTGCCCTCAGCTCTGAAAGAGCTCAGGCTCGACAAAAGCACAATATTTTTAGTGAGGCAAGAGGCATTTCTGAACCTAGAAAATCTCACTCAGATTGATCTCTGAAATAATAAAATACTTGATATAGCATGGAACATTTAAGGGCCTGCACGGTCTCTTTCCCTCAGATTTAACTCATAACAAGCTACCAGAAATTCATCACCAGCTTCCTATCACGTTACAGTCTCTTTTTCTCAATACTCGTATTCAGTTTATGTCAGGGGACTCTTTCTCTGGCAGTCGTAATGTTGAGACCCATCTTCTTGCGTGGTCAGTGAATAACCAGATAAACCTCGATAGTGCTGGTGCGTGTGCACTTAGAGGCCTGTAAGGCTGTCAAGAAGTCCACTTTTATTAAAAGTATGTTGAAAAGGGGAGGGAGAGCACATAGAGACATCAGAGTGGAATTTCCTTTAGGTGGAAAGGATGGATAGATGTTAGCTTTTGACCTCTGCTGATACAATAATAGTTTAAATAAATAAAGTTAATCACAGTCAGAAGAGTAGGAGAACCAGATTTATTTTAAAGTACTTAGCAACAGTGTTTTTAAAATCTCTTTACTCAGAGTCTCCTCAAAGTAATTAATGTGAAAATACCTTGTTTTTTTAATTGTTCAGTGAAGTAAGAACTCCAGCATGTTTACAGTCCATGTTATGCAGTTGACAGTTTGCATATTTGCAGTTAAAAGATGTCCTGTTTTTTGAAGAAACCCTAAACATGTCAAAAGGGGTATTTCCCAGCATACCCAGATTGAAAGTCACTGATAAGTTCAGTGCTGTACTATGTCATTGCAGAGATTCATCAGATTTTTTTATTGCTATATATATATATCTTTTAAGTAATGTTGCAGCTTTTCCACTACAAAAATCCACTGCTGGTTACAGTAGGAGATATTCCAGACCTCTTCTGTGTGCATTTAGTGCTTACAAAAATTTAGATATATTTTTAGGCATTAGTTTCATATTCATTTTACACACACAACAATTTCAACACGTACGTGTTCTCTCTGATCCTGTAGTCATTTGGGGTGCCAGCAGTGATGCAGCCTCCAGCCTCGGGGCACTTGAACAGGAGCATTGCACAGGGGCACCTAAATTTTAAACGTAATTGCCTTTAGCTCTTTCTGCAGCCAACAGAGGAAAATTAGTACTTAAAATCTGATCACCTTCTAGAAGTCCCTAGGGTTAGTGGAGGTGAACGTGGGCTCAGGTGCCTGTGAAACAGTGTTTGAGGGAAGCAATCCTCGTTTGATCCACATCTCATCTATCAGGTGGATATAAAGCCTTTTTCCCCTCCCATATGCTAATTCACTCCAGTCGCTGTTGTTACAAACTATGTTCCCAGTGCATCCCTGCAAGGAATAGGTACAGAAAAGAGCTGGAAAGAGATCTCCAACCCGTGTGTCCAATATTTACTTCTTAGCCTCGTTGAAGTTTCCCGTTGTAGGGCTGTCCTCTGCAGTGGTAGGGCAGGTGGGCTCCTGTGTGCCTGCTCCTCCAGCTCTAGTGCCACCTAACTGGTCCAACTCCCAACTGATGGACCTTCAGTTCCATTGATAAGGAGGATGTATTTCTTCCATTTTGTGGAAAAATACCCAACCAAAAAAAAAAAAAAGCCAAAAACCCCTCTACCTTTAAAATTTTCTTCAGGTCTTTTAACATTTTAAGCAAAGGGGAAAATTAGGGAGGGCAGAAACTGCAAAATGGAACTCTTGCAAGGCCTGGATGCTCTGAGGTAATCAGGCTGTGCTGTGCTTCACGCAACAGCTCTTGGATTGCAGACCAGGAGAGGAGAAAAATGTAACCTGCAGCAACCTGATAATGAGCTTAGTTCTACAACTTCCAGGTGTGTGCTGGGCATGCAAATAAAGCAGATAATGCAGAAATAGCAGCCTTAAAGCCTGAAAGACTTGCCATTTTGGGGAGGAAAGAACAATAACAAAAAGCCCAGCAAAAAACATCAACCCATGCCACCAAAACCCCAACCCCATTCCTCTTTGGGGTGAATGAGAAATGCGGACATCACAGCCAAACCATGGAGTTCCACCAAATTTGTGACACAGAAATGCACATGCTTAACATCACAGCTCATTGACAGTACTCATTAGCAGCAGGGGCGTGCTTTACTATCTGTCAGGAATTGCATCGTTTGCCATTAATCAGTGACATGCCCTTTTAAACACGCTCTGTGCGTGTCTGCACAAGATATAGGACAGAGCATCGGTCCTGGAAAGTATTAGATATGCAGATAGAGCTAAACAGCAAGCTGGAGATTTACCTGTCCGAAGGGAAAGCTGGTGGAAAAAAAGAGGCAGGTTTTGGGCTGTGATTTAACAGCCTGTGGGGATTGTGGCTCCCCTGCAGTTGTTCCCATCAGTTGTAATTCAGTTTCTCTTGCAGTCCAGAGGCAGGTCGAATTCTCAGGTGTGGCCGACACAGCTTTTAGCTGCATATTTGGATACAGGTGGCAGAATCATAGAATCATAGAATGCTTTAGAGTTGGAAAGGACCTTGAAGATCATTGAGTTCCAACCCTCCTGCCGTAGACAGGGATACGTCCAACTAGACCAGGCTGTCCACGGCCACGTCCGGCCTGGCCTTGAACGCCTCCAGGGATGGGGCCTCAACAGCCTCTCTGGGCAACCTGTTCCAGTGCCTTACAACCCTCAGAGTAAAAAATTTCTTCCTAATGTTTAATCTAAACCTGCCCTTTTCCAGTTTAAAGCCATTCCCCTGCGTCCTATCACTACATGCCCTAGTAAAAAGTCCTTCCCCAGCTCTCCTGTAGGCCCCCTTTAGGTACTGGAAGGCTGCAATAAGATCTCCCCAGAGCCTTCTCTTCTCCAGGCTGAACAGCCCCAACTCTTTCAGCCTCTCCTCATAGGAGAGGTGCTCCAGCCCTCGGATCATCCTCGTGGCTCTCCTCTGGACACGCTCCAGCATTGAATACCTTCCCTTGGCTTTCTTAGGGCCTACTCAGCTACAATTTTCTTTCTTTTTGGTCCATTACTAACTAAAAGGAAATGGCACAGATTCTCCTTTCCATCCCATCCATGGGAAGGGATGAGGGGCTTCCTCACCAGGTTTTCTGAAGGAAAAGCTTTGGACCTTACTCTGTTCCATGTTTATAAACAGTATTCATGTGACCTTTCCCATGAAAGCACCATGCAAGGACATTTCAGCAGCCCCCATCGGCACAAGGGCCGAAATACAGGCAAGATAAGCTATTTTGCTAGCAAGCTGCAGGATTTGGGGTAAGACAGGTAGCACATTGGAGGCAAGTCATATGCATCGCCAAAGTCTTTAAAGATTTGGTGGGAACCCCGAGCCAAAAGAGCAGACGCGGCATGCTGCTACAGCTGGTGTGACCAGCTCAGCTTCTTTGCCCCATATCTGAGGAAGGGTCGCCCTGTGGTTAAAATGGGCAGAGCTGCCTCTGCCATACGTTAACCGGGGGTAGGAAATTCTGCTTTCTTTTGTTTTATTTCCTTTTGTTTGTTTGTCCTCCTCCTCTCCTTTGAATATTTGAAATGGACAATTTCTCTTTGCATGCCTAGTACTGGAGATTTAATGTGCAAGACGAGGGAAATTGAATCTTCCTTCCCAAACAGCAGGTGGTGGTGCTGGGTTACGCAGAGCGCTCGAGAAACCACTTACAGATGTTGCTGTTGTTGAATAACAGGCTGGAAATGGATGCTAAGCAAACTTTTCTCCTTTTTTTTCCCCTCTTCATAGGAAGGTCACTTAATGCTTACCCCTTTTCAGTAGGTAGTTTAACAAATGTTTGAAAGCGTGTTTTAAAAATAAATCCTGCTAAAAGAAATACTCTGGAGTTTGGGATAAATATAGCTCACAGTATAAGATGTTATTAATCCTTTAAAAATCTTGCAAGTTGTCTGTCATATTTTTGTGAAAGCTGATGAAGATGTTTTGCATTTCTTAACTTCTGGAATAGTTTGATTACCTTTTTCATTCATTTTCCGGACTAGTGTTTTGGGATATATGCTTGATCTTCTCCTTTGTTCAAGA
>VUYV01000041.1:4337462-4417325 GCA_008711295.1 Anarhynchus alexandrinus
TCTCCAGCTCAATTACAACTGTGTACTTTTCCTTTTGGGAATAGGGAACATTGTGCAGTGTCACTTACTTGTCAATGACTGTTTCATGTGATTTGCAATACTGATCCCCCCACTATGAAACCTTTTGCTTATTAATTATAATACAGTAATAAACCAAGTTCTAAATGATTTTTCACTATATTTTTCTTCTACTTCTGACTGGTGCCATTACCTTCCTCACCATTATCATTATTTGGAATTATCATTGTAATATTAACATTGTAACCAGTTAACATTTTTTCATTTTGAAGCCATGTGTGGAGTATCACACTAACCCACACATCAATCAAAACCTGCAACGTGAACAGCTTCACCATTTTTTTCACCACAAAGTCTGCAGGCTTTGCCCTAATGTATTTTTTTGGAAACCTGTTTGAATACGATTTAGACTGGTTTATGATTTAAGGTTTTTTGTTTTTTGTTTTTTTTTTTCCTTTCCTGAAGCAGCAGTTAAATAAATATGGCTGTGGCTACAAGATTCCCAGTTACAAAGCCAATGTGCTTTAATAGCCTATTAAAGTATGTACGTGACTTTATTCAGTGCTTTTGTATTTCCAAAAATTTCCTCTCACCTGGGCAAAAGATAGCTAGGAAAATGTGCGTATGCCAGTGCTGGGTTTACATAAAACCCTCGATGATAAAAAAAGCGTACGCAGGGAAACACCTCCGCAGTGGCGTGTTGGCCCTGAGCTACTCACATACAGTATGGCACAGGACTGAGGCAAAAAGGAAACACAGATCCCATTTTGTAAGGTTTTGACAGACTCTTTCCCCATGTTGGACTGCAAATTCCTTCTGCTATGTCTCTGTTTAGAATATGACTGCAAATACAATAATCCAATATTTTTATATAGCTTTGGCTTACCTGTACAAAATAATGTCATGCACAAAGTAACCAGAGAAAGTGGTTTTGTCAACAGCACAAACTAACCCAAACTTTCCCTGGGCTCAGTCATTCAAACAATTTCATTATTGCTTTGCCAAGAGGTTAAAGAAAAAGTTTTAGCAGAGGCTCCTGCGTAGTAGAGGCATGTTTGCAAGCATTATGGGCAGGAAGGATGATCCTGTGACTCAGGCCCTGGAGTGTCCCAGATGTGCCACAGATTTCTCACACAGACTACTTAATCTTCTGGGGCCATATGTTCAGCTGGTATAAATCAGCGCAGCTCCAATAAAGTCAGCTCAGCTTTCCGGATTTTCTGCAGCTGAGGTTTCTGACCCCTCACAGATCAGTTGCCCATCTGTAAAGCAGAGATATTAACACTTCCCTGCCTCATACACTGCAAAAGGATCAGCTCATTAAAGTTCATTTGCCACTCATGTAACACAGTTTGAGAAGCTGCAGAAGTGCCCTTACAGACAAAAAAGCTTGGCACCCCAAGTAGGTCTTAAAAAAGATTTGGTACATATGTAACTTTTTTTTTTTTTTTTTTTTTNAAATCCCTGAACCTCCAAAACTTGTGAATTGCTCCTCATTCAAAGGGGGGAGCGATGGTAATTTGGTGGTCCTGCCAAAAATAAGTGCTGCTGAGCTTGGACCTCAACAGGAGGAGCGACTCAATGTGGGCTGAAACAGGGGAGAATTTTAGCAACAGGCAGCCCTCCTGCAAGGCTGCTTTGGTTCCTCACTTTATCCATTCGGGTTGGGTTGGGCTGCTCCAGTGTTTTATGTTGGCATAAGCCCTTTTTAATATTAAGTAGTGCAAAGGAAACTTGATGTCTTTTTGCAGCAGTTACTGAGCAATTAAGGGCTCAATTCTTCAAGGGATTGTAAGCCTGTGGGTGGTCTCATTGATTCTGGGACTCCTTGTGTGTTTAAAGCTGGGCATGCGCTTGTGTCTCTTGTTCGGCCGGGCCCTCCTAGAACTGTTGCTGAGTTTTTCCATTTTAGAGTCGCTTTACAGTCTCTAAAATTATTACTGGAACTGCCTCCTCCTCTGGGCACTGCACGCAGCGGCAGTCTGCCTCTGTCTTCTGTCTGATTTAATGGCACAACACTGAGGCGTAGAATCATGGCAATGTTTCCATTAAATCCACACCGTACTGCACATTTCCCAGTATTCATCATTTAACTACCGCCTCCTTTCCAGACTATGAAAAGAAATATTGAGATCGACTTCCTTTAAAAAATGCTTATTTCACATCAAGCAGGACAAAGGCATGAAAATATGTATGCGTTAAGTGAAACAAATGATCTGACAAATCTTCCCTCAAAAAAGTTAAATGTAGCTAAACCGAATTCCTATGTGGTAAGTGTATTACAGGGCTTTAAATCAGAGCACATGGAATAGGCTAAGCTGGAAGCAAGGGGAAAACTTTGGTTACATATGTTCAGCTGGTAATGTGTGCTTTTATGCTTTCCAGTGTCCTGCTGGGGTTCTAAGAAAATATTTACAAGATGCAAATAAAATGTAAATGGAATCATGTTTCCATGAAGAAAAATGAATGAACGACATCCATGCAGCTCATGCAGTTTTACATACTGCACCAACGTTGCCTTATGATCCTCTAGGACCTTTCTCTGTACAGAAAGCCGATTACCTGAAACGTACTACTGCTTCTTGTTCCCTCTTTTTTTTCAAACAGACATTCTGTTCAAGATTATCCTGCCTTGCAACACATGCCTTCAGATTTTATCTCTTCATCATCTAAACAAACCCTGGTTTCTGAGATGGCTTTCCATCTCCACAGGTGTTTCTTATCAGTTCCACATTTTCTTCTGACAACATAAAAAAAAAATAATCATATGTCCCTGCTTAGTAGCTGTTGCCTGACCCAACATTAAAGCTTTTCTGAATGCAGAAATGTGTTGTGTGGCTGCTGTAATATCTCTATACCCCAAGGGTCTGCTGCTGCTTTCTTTTTTACAGCTACAAAGAGTCACATGCTTGGCCCTCGAGCACAGAGGAAAATTCGATTCAGAGACAGAGAGGAAAGATGTGACCTATTTAAAACAGTGGAAAAAAATGCAATTATTAGGTATTTTACCTCATTATATTGCCAATCAAATTATTTATTTATAACGTGCTGGGCTGCAGAGCATCAGTGCTCCTATTACTGTTTCTCCTATGTGGAAGCACACGTTGTACAAAGGTAATAAACCAGGTCTCAGCAGCCACATGGACCCACTGGTACTTTTGTTGGTTGAAGCTTTGCTTCCCTGCACCAGTGCCTACCCTTCACCTCAAATCTATTCCTTCCGTCCTCCCTCCTGGAGAAGAAAAAGACCACTTCATACAAGTGAATTGATATGTTCTGGGTTCTGAGACAGCAGCTGCAGCGAAGCACACAAGTATCACTAGTGTGTGAATTTGATCCGGCTTGGTTTACAGTTTTAAATGCAGAAATGGGAAAACACATACTGGGAGCATGCAAGCCTTCAAATGACTTATATGGTATATTGGTATTTCCATCTTACATGAGCTATCATAAAAACATGATCTTATGGAAAATAGACATCTGCAAAACACCTGCAATTCCTTGTGTCATTTTGAATATGTATAGTTGATATGTACTTCAGGTACTTATTAAAATACTTGTCATTTATATAAATGAACCCAGACAGCAAAAAAATGCTTTGTAATAATTTGGGAGTAATAGGTATAATTAGAGAGGAAGCTTTTCAGGGCAAACACTGGGTTACTGCTGATTATAATTACCTAGGAGGCTTCAGTCTTAACAGGTGCCATCAGTTGCTATACCTATGGGAATAAATCGCCATTCTCATTACCCTCCTGCCATCTAGGTCAGAGAAAGAGCATACTACATTTCTGCAGTGCTCGCAGTGTCCAGGCAGTTGTGCACAGCTGGGGGGTGTGCTGGGGTTAGCCACCTGCCCCCCCCGGCCCCTGGCCACCCTGTGCAAAGTGGCCGGTGGCGTGGCACAGCCCTCTGGAGGCTGCAGAGCCGCTAGGATTAACAAAAGTTCACGTCATTCTGGAGCCAAGCACAGGCTTTTTCAGAGATGTTACTCAACCCCTAGCGATTTTTTTTAGCAAAAAGAAAAAAAAAAAAGGGTATTTTTTGCGTTAACGTACGTGAAACTAAAATTCATGCAGTGGCAACACCAGGAGGGACACGAGGGGAAGCAGCAGGTCAGTGTTCAGCTGAGTCATGGGGACTGCCAGGTTTCAACATAACTAAGGGGTTTTATGGGTACAGCTGATTTCTGTGCATTCGCACCGTGAGTCTTGCAAACAAGGTTTTGTAGCTATCCAAAAGGATGGCTCATGCGAACAAACCCCATCATTTAAAACACAAGCAACACATTGTTTCTATCAGTTGTACTGTCTTTGTCCACATATTAGTATAATAGTCTCTTAATATGTTCTGAAAAACAGAACAAAACTTTTCTCCCCTCCCCACTGAAGATGACTGTTGAGGGAGCGTCTCTGACCTCAGTAGCTCTGTTTTGTTCTCCATTTCATGCTGGTACTATTTTAAAGGTAAGGTAGGAGGGGAACATCATGGAAATACCCTTCTGGTCTGGTGTTGTCTCAGCCCCTCGTGACCAGTGAAGGTGTAGTCCTAAAGGCCTGAACCAAAGTCTCATGACACAAAGTGTTACGAGTGCCCGAGCTCTAGCATGCTTGTGCAGGGTGACGACATTCGATGGCACACCTCTGAGGCCTCCTGACAGGGCCCCAGGGACGCACAGCCATGGGAAACCCAGCTCCACCGCAGCTTTGCTTCTGCGGGGTGGCATAAGGCATTCAGAATACAGCTGATCCTGCTGCCCCTTTCTTCATTTGTGCCATTACCAGGTGCGAACAGGGAGCTCGGATAGAGTTTCTGCTTTAATCTTTGTACAAGCGTGTTACACAGGACCTCCTGCCCGCGCTGGCGGTCAGAAAGGAGGGAGAAGTGAGATGTTGTATACCACTGATCTCATCCCGCGGCTTTCGTGCCAGCGGGGATCCACAGAAGGGGCTGCAGGTTTGCAGGTGTGGGAACTGATCAGAGGCTGGTTCAGATTTAGGGACTGGCCCTCAGCACAAGGCAGGCAGGGGAAGAAGGGCAAAGAAACTCCCCTTTTTGCAACAGCAGTTTATCTGCCCGCGGCAGCCTGGGTCTCCCCTCTTTGCAGCACCTCGGGAAAACTTCCGTGCCATCCCGCGGCAGCAGCGTCAGTCCCTCAGGACTGCAACACTTCCTTCAAATGTGTTTTGTTTGCTCATTCCCCTTACAAAAACACTTCTTTCCCAGAGCTTGTTTTTACATCTGTGGAAACCAGGCACTGACGCTCACTCGCGGACTTCAGGAGGGGCTCGCTGCTGAATAACCTGTACTTACAGCGCGCGCTGCAACGGCCCAGATAAATAACGGGAGCATTTTGCCGTGCGAGAGGAGTTATGAAACCTGCCGGCGCTGCTGTATCCCATCCCTAAGTGAGGTGGCGCCTGTAGAGTCCCGCTCCCTCCCTCTCCCTGTCGCGGAGCCAGGGGAGCCAGGCGGACCCACGGGCTGAGCTCGCTGCTCCGCACCGGCCCCAAGATCCCGGCCAACGCCAGCGAGGACGGCCAGGAGCCGAGCAGCCCTTCTGCCAGCTTACGTGGCTCTGGGAAATGGAAAGTCCTGTTTACTTTTTGGCTGCGATGGGGCTTTCATGTTTCTAATGAGACAAGTTTCTCCCTGTGCCTTGCTTTAACTTGCTTGATAAGTCTGAATGGGCATGTTTTTCGTCCTAAAAATAAACAATTAAAGAAAGCTAAACAAACAGAAGGGAGAGAAAGAACTCCTTCCTGTTCTCACAGCTAATCTCTGCAAAATTTAAACATGCTTATCAGCCAGCTGTGCTTCATTATTATCCTTTGCTTCCATCTTTTGTCCCAGTCTGCAGCGGATGCAGGCTGTCTGGTTTGTGTCATCCAGCAGTTTGCACTGACTGGTTCTCATAAAGGAGCCATCAGCTTCTCGGGGGGGGAAAAAAAGGTAGAAGGCTTGGAAAAGAGTAAATGTGATAACAAAAAGCCTGCTGCAGAGAGCAGAGAAGTCATGAAACACATCCTGGCTTCTGCACTGAGGAGCAAGGGATGTTCCCACCTAGGCGAGTGAGACCAATGCCTTACCTTTGCTCAGGTATTAATCCTGTCATTACATTAAAAAGGGATGTGCTGGGATATGTGAGGATCTCAGAGCCCGGCCACATCTGCTTACACTGTTCGTGCCAAAGTGTTTCAAGTTTCAATGGAGAAATGAAATCCCCAACACGTGATTGAGCGCTCTGTGTTTCTCCCACCCCGGCAGACTGAAGCGACTGCGTGGTTGGTGGTGGCCCTTGGTGATTCACGCTTGGATCGATGAAGGGAGAGTAGGGTCCTAGGGGGGGATGCATGGGGAAAATGGCTCTTGTCCACACCTCTGGCAGCCTGTGGGTAGGGATTGGGTGATGGTCACACTCAGGCTGGGAGGGGGCTGCGTGCTGAGTATTCTTGGCTGCTGCAAAAAGCAGAATAAAGGAACTGTGCAAGTGCTCTAATTTATAGCATGGTCCTGCCAGGAATATGAGGAGATGCAAAGGTGTGCTACAGGCACTTTTGCCCCGCTCCATCGCTGCCTGTTCCCCTGTCCTGCACATGTGCAGAGCCTTCTGTACCAATTTGCCTGGAAGAGAAAGCAGTCTCACACATAAGCAGACCCTTGGTTTTCAGATAACAAAATGAAAGCTGATAAAATGTCGTAACAGAGTTGTGTGACCATCTGGAGCTCCTGCCCACTCAGGACTAAGGCACGGATGCTGGGTGGAGTGGGCAAAGTCTGTTTTGGAGGGGGACACACAGCCCGCTTAGCCTGATCTCCTGCTTGGACTAGAATTTAGGGGGAGAGGGCGGGGTGGCAGAGGGAGCCCACCCCTTTCCATAAACACACCAGTGCTTTCCAGTTTTAGAGTGCGTGTGCGTGTGAGGCAGCAGCTCGCAGAGCCGCGGGCCCAGCCGTGCGCAGGATGGCTCCAGCCACGAAGGGGCGGTGTTGGGGCTCGCAAAGGCACCGGCGGTGCTGGCAGCAAATTGGGGGGACTCCCGGGGGGAATTCTGAATTTCTCGAGCCGCAGGGCAGTTCCCAGGCACGCTGAAGGCTCCTTGTGCGCTAGCCCGGGTTTTAGCAAACGCAGGCCACTTTGCGGCTCTGTGTGGAGAAACCACGCTCAGGTTTGCAGCTGCAGAAGTGTCTGAAGATGGAGTGGGAAGGGGGTCCTTTGTTGTTGTTTTTTAACCTTTGCATTTCAGGGTTAAACAAAACCGGATCTTGAAATGAAATGCAGAGAGGGTAGGGGGAATATGGATGTTGATCAAAAGGAGGACAGAACGCTTGCTTAAAACCCAGGGCCGCACAGCTGCGGTGTCCCAAGGAACGCCAAGGTTTCCCAGCCTGTCACAGCATCTCTTTCAATGTGTAGGAGCACAGGCAGCTGGGGCGGCTGGTGGCCAGGAGCTGCCAGTCTCTGGCTCAGAGGCTGGTGGACCGTGAGCACTGTGAAGCGGTCACCAGGTGCTGGTTCTGCAGGGCACTGGGCAGGGAGCTGTGGTGGTCCTCCCCATTGCTGCGTCCCTGGTATCCTCCCCAGCTGCCTGGTGTCCAGGTTGACAGTCCAGGAGTCAGGTCAAAAATTAAAAGTATTGGTACCTCAGCTATACACTTACTCTTGCAGGTAGGGCTGTCACACTAGTCTCAGAAAGCTTTTAACTGGATTTGATGTGTGGGGTTGTTTTTTTTTCCCTGCTGTGGCTTTGCAGAAGACTTCTTCAGGGCTGCAGCTGTCCAGTTTTACCAATGCTGTAACTTCTCCTATCAGCAACCTTCCATGTATAGCAGGCTTTGTAGTCGCCACATGCCGCAGAAACATTGTTGACCGCTTGCAACATTCAAACAAGCTACACTGTACTCATCATCCTATTCTGGGAAGATCTGCAGAATGGAAAGGTCACACAAAGTCTTAGAAAAGTGCACTGGTTTGAAGCATGTCTTACCGCTGCTTTGGATAGAAAGGGATCGTTAATATACCACGTAGCAGGGACTGGAAAGAATTGTGCATGAAATGACAGAGGAAGGTTCCTGATAAATTACTGCCCACGTTATAACTTCATGAGATAAATATGATGCTTTTTTATATACTCTTTCTTTGAAATGTTCCATGCATTCAGCTATGGAGAGCTTGTAAACTAGTACTTTATTCATTAGTTTGCAGCTGAAATAAAAATAAAAAGAAAAGAAAAAAAAAAGAGAAAAAGACTCTCTAATTAAAGATTTAGTTGTACAAATCCTCCGCAACATACCAAACCCCTATTTTCATTGTACTGCCAGAAGAGTTGAAACACAAGCTTGTCCTCTCACCCTGCATGAGGAACTTTGTTCTCTTGTAACAGCTGTTAGCAGAAGCTGAGGGGCGGTCATGTTTATCTTAAAAAGAATTTTTGGCAGGGCTCTCTCCTGAAGTTTGGGTTCAAATATTCCTCTGTCTCAAAAAAAGTATCTGGCTGGGGGGAAGGACTGTCTGCGTGGAAGTAAGTGAATGTGATGCAAAACTGGTGAATCCATCTCAGAGACCACCTCAAGGTAAAACTCTGGGTAGCCTGGAAGTTAACTGAAATTAGAGACCCAGTGACAAAAGAACCAGCCCAGGAACTAGCTGCTGAAGAACAGGACTTTTGGAAAGGTATGTTGTGTAGCAGTCAGCAAGGGGAGATCTATTTACTGGTCACCTGATGGATGTTGGTAAAGTTCAAAGATCCGAACGGGTAGGGATAGACATCGCTGTCCTACGCTGTAGGTGCTCCATGTCCATGCACATGGTCGTGTGGTCCATCGGCCTGATTCAAAGCCCGCTGAAATAGTTGGAGAAAATATATCCTCATACTGCCTTTGGCCATGATCTTAACATGAGGATGTTTGAAAAGTCACCTCTTACTGCTGTCTACAGACATACAAACACTTCATGGTAGCCAAAGTGAGAGGCTGCCTACATTTCTTTCATTTTAAGCCCAGCATCAGTAACCTTCACTTTCTCAAGAAAAGGAAATGAAGTAGATGTTATTTGCTGAAGGATAACAGTCTCAAATTTATCTGGAAGAGAAGACACAAGACAAAAAGAAGAAAACATAAGAAAGAGCACAAGAAGAAAAAATGTTGCTGGAGGTGCTAAGTGACCTGGTGGGGTGGCGTGCTGAGACAGGCTGAGAGGAGTCTAGAGAGGGAAAGGGATGCTGTAAATGAAATCCACCTTTACTTACTGAGAAGGCTCTGCTGTTGTCACAGGCTGATCAAAGTAGTAAACAAATACACCCAGACCTGCAGACAAACATTTCTTGAGGGTGTGCTGGCTGTCAGGAGCACATTCCCTGCTCCCTCGGCTGCCTGCAGTGTTAGAGCAGGATGTTTCCTGAGGAGCAGCCCCAGACATTCCTGTGGGGGAACTGAAATGCAGAGACCTCTCCCTGCTGCATTCAACATTGCTGCTCGGCTGGGTCGACCAGGAATGTGCCCCAAAAGGAAGGGGCTTTCTGACAGGTGGCGGATTAGCCAGCAGGCAGAGCCAAACCCCTGTTTGGTAGCTGCCGAGGGTGCCCAAAACCTTCACAAGCCAGACAGTGAAATGCATTCCTGCAGCCAATTGTTTGAAGATCTAGCAAAAGAGTATGATTATGGTATAAGATGTCTGAACTCAAGAAATGTTTAGGGTGTTAGTGTGTGTCAGACTCTGTACAGAAGTGATGTAAACACACTGGTAAGTAAAGGACCAACATTATTTTTTTTTTTGATAGGCAAAATATACCCTTTGTATATATGATATTTTTTAGTAAGTAAATATAGCTTTTCCAAAACACTGAAGCCATTACATCCATTTAAATGACTGCTGTTCTCCCCCCACCCCCAAAATACTCGGCAGGCATGAGCTGCACCACCCAGCCTGGGACTGCTTCATTCTTCTCAGTTCTCAGTGGTTTCCAAGGGTTTTTGCTGCAGCTTGAAGAGAGTTGGAGAGAGCCAAACTTCCTTGTAAATAGTTCTCTCTCTCTCCCCCTTTACCATCTTTTATCATAGCTGGCTTTGCCCCTTTCATAGTTTAATATATTTCTACATGCTGCAAAAATTAATCTAGGGGCAGAAAGGTAGGATGACTTGATTACCTTCACCATAGGCATCTGCTAGGGTCAGCTTAGCCCGGTCCAGTGGACCTGTCAAATACTTCAATACTAGAACAACATTTTAGATATCACAGTGAGCAGCTAGTAGCTAAACCAGTGTTACAGTTTTGGAAGTGGGCTGGAATGTTATTTTTAATGTCTTAAAGTCTGTCTGTAATGTCTCTCTCTAATGCCTAGCTGTCTCTAGTGTTTTTCCGAAGAGCAGTCGGATTGCTTTCTTAGAGCCTTTCTCTCAGCATCTCACTGATGGGAACCTTCCAGTTGCTTCAAGAAACTTTTTCTCCACCACAGAACATAGAATAACGTCTACAGTTTCTCAAGAGAAAAGAAAAATATGTCTGCCTTCCCCAGTGGCAGTTCTTGTTTACTGGATTCGGAACAGTCTGGAATCTCTCGAGGAAACAAAACTCAACCCGAGTGGCTTGTTGCCATTTGTTTAGCCGTAACTGAAGGCCTAAACCTTTCTCTCCAGCAGACCGGCTTTCCCTAGCCATGCTTTTTTTTTTGCTGGGATTTCATCATGGAAGTGACAGCCAGCGGAAATGACGGCTTCCTCCGAGGTGCCTGGCAGACCTCACGTCCAAGAGAGACTGAGAGCAATCCTGGATGCGCTTCTGGTGGGTTCAGTCCAAATAGCTGTCTCTGTCCTCTAGGGTACGTTATGCTTCCGAGTGCTCCTTTTTCCTGGTTGTCCAAACGGGGTGGCCGTGGGGGTGGGAGGAGGAAAGGGGTGCTGCACAGCATAGCTGCCCACCAGGCTTGGAGCCAGAGCTCTTCACATTGGTGGAGTAAGAGGGAAGCGAGGGCTGGTGGGCGATAGGACCTTGTCCCAACACGTAGTCAAGACATCATCTAGGCATGTATTTAGACCATGAGTTTGGAAAGTGCTCGCTGGATCTGCCAGCGAGGGCTAACCACTGCCTGTCTGGGAAGGACTGTGCTCGTTTTTAAGAAGGAGCCAGTTTATTCTTATTTAGCCATGTCTCATATATGGGAGGCAGCAAATAGCACAGTGAGGCCTAATTGCTCACATCTGGATCCCTGCTGAAAATGTGGAGTGGTGTGTATGCAGTTTCAGTGGAAGAGGCATGATTTACTGAGCTGTTCTTGGAAGCAGCAGAAGGTTAGTAAGTACAAAGCAGATATACTGCAAGTAGTAACTGCAGCCCAGAGCTCCTCTCCACCCTTTTGTTCCATGCACACTCGCACACGTACACACACGCATAACTGGGCTGCCAGAGGAGCATCGTCTTCAGAGGGTTTTTTCGTTAAAGCAGAAAAGGAGGCCCCTGTGTAAAGGCTATGATAGCCACAGATACTGTTTATTCATCAAAGCCATGTAGTTTTGAATCTTGAAATTTAAATGAAATGAAAATAAACCACGTCAAGCTTACTGTTTCTACGGCAGTAATAATACCAGTGGCTACCTCAAGCAAGTTGTTTTCTACCAGGGTGCCTCTGTGAGACCAGCCACAGAAGGAGGCTCAGGCTTCCTCCCAGAAGCTGTTGTTCTCCCGCGCACTGGTTTCACAGTGGTGCAAAGCAACTGCAAACCCAGGTTCATACTTTACTGCAGTGCCATGCACAGACCTCGTTCCCAGTGCAGCTGCCTCATGCAAATAAAGCAGCTTTTGGGGGGAAGGGAAACTTGTAATTTTGTGCAACCTGTATGTAAAATTCTGCACATTTTATTTTGTTCGTTTGGAGGCCTGAGGAGGTTGGGAGGATTCTGAACCTGTGTAATATCTGTGAAATTCTGCAAATGTTGTCTGTCTGGGGGACTGAGGGGGCTGGGAGGACCTTGACATCTGTTCTGTTTATGAATGAGTGTGCTAATGACTGTAATTTGAATGTGTGTGCTAACTTTGAAGACTGTATTTGAAAACAGGAGTATCCCCTCCACCACGATTTCCATGTATGAATGGATGCTCCTCCCTTTCTCCCACCCCACACCCCTGCAATCTAATCTTTTCCTCAGGGTTAATTCAGTAATCACATAAATGTGTTTAGGTACATACCAGGCCCTCTCTTTTACTATGGTCACGCTTGCTTATCATGGTTCTCCTTGTCTATTATGAAAGATGAGGAAGGAGAACCAATTACAAAACTGAGAAGGAAGACAGTAATTAAAATGAAACATATAGTAGTTCCAGAACTGATTCTGAGATGAATTTATAATTTTTTTCTCCTCTGGTGTTTGGCCCAGTAATCAATATATCAGTTCCAGACATCATCCGTCCACATAGTCATCCCCTCATTCTGGAATCCAATTTGTTTAACAATCAAAAACTCCAAAACCCCTCCCTACCCCCTGACTTCTCCCATCTTGTCTTTCTCCACCCGTAATTGTCTCTCCTCACATCTCACTATTATTGATTGACCAACTGCCAGATTTACCTTCTGCCAGATTAATATTTTTCCTCTAAAAACCTGGGAGGGAATTTTTGCATATAAATGCTGCTTGAGATCATAATTACAGCAATCCATGCAGCTAGGTAGGTTACTTCTTCTCTTTGTTTCCTGCAGACAAGTCCTGCCACAAATCTTTCAGCCCTACCACACACAGACAGGCTTTTGTTTCATTTTGTTTTGAATTATTTCTATATAAAAATCAACACACCAGATGAATGTTCAGTTGGTTTTTTTTTAATAACTGTCCTTACTGCTTTCTGAGTTTGTTTTTCTTTAACTTGCTTATTTGCCAGTAGCCCCTAGCTGGAGTAGATATAGCTACTTATTTTATTGTCAGTTCTTGTACTGAAACAGAAAGCCATTTACTTGGGTTGCTGTGTAGGGCACCCTTCCTCTTGCAAGGAATTCACAACTTTTGGGAAAAAAAAAAAAGTCAGGTCAACATTTTTGTCTTCACAGCGTGATGTTTACACTGCAAAGTTGTAGCTAGAGATGAAAGAAATGGTGTTAGATGCAATTTAAAAGCTCTCTGTTCCTCTCTTAGCAGTAATTTCACCCTTGATCTTCTTGTGGGGACATGGAGGGGAAGGAGGGTGCCGGCTGCTTGTTTGTGGCTGATGAATGCTTGACTCCTGGTACCACCATACTGACAGGTCTAGTGTCCTGATTGACTCTAATCCAAACCATCTCAACGGACAGGAGAGCGTGCCCAGTGCCACCTCAGTGAGGCCTGGTGGGTGGGAGGGTAGGTGTCACGCACCTGCATCTCTCACGCTGTCTCTGGGCTCCAAAGGGATCTGGAAATTGTGCAAGGAGAACAGATGTCAGTGGTGCAAACCCCGCTGAGCATTTAGCTGCTTCTATTTATTAAATTCTTTCCTGCAGCTCTTGGTTTCATTCAGTGAGAAAGTGTGGTCTCCCGGTTATCTTCCTACTGTTTGTTTCCTTTTCTCCCTCTGTCCTTTCCCCATTTCTTTCTTTTATTTGCTTTTGTGTGTGCATGTGTGTGTCTGTTTCCTCTGTTAACTTTCCTCTGGTTCTTCCCTTGCTTCAGCACTTTTTTTCCTTGTTACCAGAAAAAAGTTGTAAAAACAGGGCATGAGAATATGCCATGTGAATATTTACAAGAATGAGTGCTCCAGAGGTGTAGGAGTGGCTGCAAAGCCTGATCACTCTTTAAATGTAGCTAGAGACAGTTTTGAAGGTGGCTGCATGGCAAGTAACCAGTAGTACCAAGGGGCCGGACTCAATGACCATAGCAGATCCTTCCAGTCTTCTTTCACTTTCCTTTGGACCATCAGTTTTAGGCAGTTTAGGCCAAACTAAAACCTCATAAGCAACACTTCTAACAGTAACATGTAATTAAAGAGTCAAATGCAATCGACAGTATTCCAGAAATAGTAGTTTTCAATGTTTATAGGGTCTCAAGGGCCTTGGATCCTTTAAACAACACCAAAGAGAACGTTAGTCACCCTATTTTGTGGCAATATGACAGTTTTCCAGCTACAGGCATTCTTGGCACTTGTATGACAATTATCATCCAAGGGAAGAAACTCTGCCTCTGACCGGCACAGTTACTGTATGTAGCGTTCACAGATGTTGTTTTCTTCAAACGTGGCTTCCTCGTGAACGCGTCCCATTTGGCAATAGGTAGAGCAGCAGAGGTGAGTTCTTGTGATGCCAGCTGAGTAACAGAAAATACAGAATGCTTCACAGCATAAACTGTAAGGACAGTTCTGGCCAACTGTGGTGGGTTTTTTTTTCTTTTTGCTTTGGTTTGGGTTTTTTTAAATATTTTGAAAAGACTTTTTTGTTGTCTTCAAAGACTTCACACAGAAAATAAATGCTGTAGTATTGGCTTAGTTCCTGGGACTGGATTTTTGCAGTATGAACTGGAGACACTGAGCAGAAACAGATAATCAAGACTGTGAGGCTGGAAACCACCATGTCCCCTTCCTGAAAAAATAAAATAAAATTAGGAGCTTTGTAAGCTTTTTCACTTGAACCACTCACAGAAAACATTTTACAATATGGGGACTGAATGCTACTCTTGGACAGGAACATGGAGTATTGATGAGCTAAGTATGATCAGCATATCTAAAAGAAACAAAATCTTCTAATCAGTGACTACATTTTTATCAATCGCTGTTAAGTGTTGCAGAGACTTTATTTGTTCTTGTCCCCCTATGGGAAAGAGCAAAGCAAACCAAAAAGGCTTTATTCCACCCAGTGTTATAAGATTGAAAACATTTGTTTCTTGGAGTAGAATGATTTTCAGTTCTTATACCCTTCCAAATATCACATTCCACAAATTTGAGAACACCAAAATTGAATTACTGATATTTATTCAAGAAACCACAAAAATGCTCGGACCTTTCAACCACTAGTATTGTGATTAGTGTGACTTCTATCTGAGTGCTGATGGTGAAAATGATGACTTATTTTAAAAATAAAAAGTAACATTCCAGACACTCCCATCTTGGTTGAAAATGAAAAGAATTGCTGCTTCAGTAAAAGCTTCAGTTAAAAATAAACCTTCACTTTCTTACCATTAAAGGCAATTGAAAAGCTCCTAAACTGTCTTAACAGTGGGGTTTTTTTACTTTATGTTTTTTTTTTTTCTATTATTATTATTTCATTGGTAAATTTGCTAAAAAAGTCTGCTGAGAAGTGGATTTGTGTCTGAAAAAAAGGAATATAGTGCCATACATTTCAACTGGATGGCATTTCTAATAAAAGCAAGATGAAACAGAGAGACGGAGAGAGAGAGAGAGAGAAAGAGGTTTACCCTAAAATTGCCTGTGGTTGTGGGGTGGAGGTCATTATAGTCTTCTCCAGGTATGTGGTAAAACGGGCTTGCCCAATCAGGCAGAGTAAGGTCTTGAACCATGGCTTTATGCACCCAATTACACCCAATCACACCATCCAGACTTGGTCTCTAGCTGTCAAATGTAATTAATGTTTAGTTGCTGATATAAGGTAAATCTACTCCAAAAAGATAGAAAACTAGAAGTTCAATACCGTAACTAAAACCTAAATAAGGGTTCAACTCTCCAAGCCAAAACGTGCATGGAGAGCGAATGTATCCAACAGCAGAGCAGGAGAACCACTCGTCTCCTATGAGTTTGTATCTGTACCTATGAAAAAAACTCTTTTGAGTTCCAAATAGTAAGAGATGTTGCATGCCTTAGTGGTGAGGAGGCTGGTGGGAGGTTAAAAAAAAGACAAACACTGAGAAACTTTAGGATAATTTATACCGTGAGACTGTGCATATAAATTATTCATCCCAATGGGCAATGTGGAGAGCAAGCACCTTGTTGACTTTAGAGCAGGTCTAAGCATAGACAAGATAAAATAGCAAAGCGTTTATGTAAAGCTCTATATGCTCTTTGGTCAGTACTTTCCAGTGAGTAAAGGAGACAACAGTAGTGCTTCCACTGTTCAAGGTGCGCTGAATTAATTTTTCTTCATTATAAAAAGTAAATTTAAAATGTAATTTTCAAAAGAGAGCATTTCAGCACTTTCATAAGCTTTATACAGGATCGTGGGCAAGTCCTTAACCCAAACAGAATATGTGTTATTCCATGAACTTCTCCCTGTCTCAGCAGATATGTCAGCATATATGTACACAGCAGTCTTAAACGCTTGCAATTTATACTTCCAAAAGAAGTCATCTTACTTTATCTTATTCCAAGATAAGCTGGTAGATTCATAAATGTCTTCCATTCGTTCTCATTCCTTAGTGCTTCATTGGAGAGGAAGCAATTAGGCAACCAGCTAAAGAGGGAGAGAAGCCTTTCAGACAATGTTACCTGAGCAGTTGTGCTCCTTTTTCCTGCTGAGGTACAGAGGCACTGCTGCACAGCCTGTCCCAGCTCCTTGTTGGTGCTCGGTACTCCTCTGCCCAGTGAAAGGAGGAGAAATTAAGGAACAAGCTAAACTTCAGTTCTGCTGCAGGAAGTGTGATGTTCCCAGCTTTCAGCATTTCTTACAAGAGACATAGGCTTCTCTAGACTTATTTTGCCTAAATATAATATTAGGAACTGGGAAGCATTCATTTCAGTTTTCCTTTATCACCTCCATCCTTCCATCAACTTTCTCCTACCACATAGGCTATGCCTGGACAGCCATCTTAGTACAGAGTTCCCTTGCACAGCGGACTGAACTATTAGCCGCATGAGGTGTCCAGAAAAAAGGGACTCTAGGCTGTTGTGCAGCTATTTCAGTGTTTCTTTCTTGGGTATTTCATGACTTGAATTAAAGGTCTAGGACAAAATGGAAAGAGGACATGGAAAAATTAGTAAGAAACTGTATATAATGACAGAAAAAAATCAGAGAAAAATTACTAAATTACAAGAGTTTTGGAAGCAGGAACACAAAGAGGGATCAGAAGATCCTTAGGCTTTTCCTAAGGACTCAAAGGGACTTTGTAGAGTTTATTGTAACCCTGGTGGTCCCTGAGTTGCTGTACTGAGGTCTGGAGGAAAAGACTTGACACTGCAAGGAAAGAGTGGATGGAGGAAGAGGACAGATTTATATCCTTCTATTTCTGTTCTCTCTCTTCTGAGGTTTTTCATT
Source organism: Anarhynchus alexandrinus (assembly GCA_008711295.1). Lineage (NCBI taxonomy): Eukaryota > Metazoa > Chordata > Aves > Charadriiformes > Charadriidae > Anarhynchus > Anarhynchus alexandrinus. Next base: position 4,354,634 of record VUYV01000041.1, read on the forward strand.
TTCAGGAAAAGTTCACTTTTATGTTCAAAAAAAGTCTATCTTCTGAGTTTAAAAGTCCTTCTGATAGTCTTGAGGTCTCATTTCAAGGAAATGACATGGACCCACCTCATTGACTGGCTAACAATCAATAACAAGTGACAGCAAAACCAGCAGCAATGACAACAAAAATATAAAAGGCTCATGTTCAGTATATCCGTCTACCTTTTCAACTGCTTTGAAAACAGGAAAATACTGATCTTTTTTTCAGAATATGAAAGTACCATAGTTATTTTATTTTCATCACCTGCATAGTTGCGCATATTTGAGAAATGAAAAGAAGAAAAAGCAACTGTAAAAATAATGAAAAGTTGGGAGTTAGTTTTCATACTTACTTCTTTTTCATGTCTCGGGAAAACCGCAAAAGGAATCTTTGATCCCAGTTGTTCTAATGAAGTGATGAATTAGCTCTTCTTTACCTACTCCTCTGGCAGTTCTTTGGGCAAATGGAAAACACCTATAAAACCAAATATTTTGGTCTGTAAGGGTAAAGGCTTTTATTATAGCTAGGAATAAAAGGTATGTGCAACACTATAAAAGGTGAGGGTTTTTTTCATTTTCTCTAATTTGAGACTACTGATGTTCTCAGCCATTTTTGTTGTTAGCTCAAAACACCCTTTGGGTACTTTGTGATGCCTTATTTAACAAAAAATCTTACTGACCTACACTGGAATGACTCATAACACTAGCAACTGGCCAGTGATATTTAAGTAATCATAATATAAGAGTGTTGGAAGAATTCTGTGCAGCTTTGGCATCTCTACGACTGTTTGGAACATATTTCAGTTATTTTCATGACATTTTAATCTGATATTCTGTAAATAGCCCTAGGGGAATGACTTTGTAGAGGAGACATAACATAGCAAAATATACCAATACAAGAAAATACTTTAGACTATTTTAAATAATCATTTATGGGGATATTGCAGTGAGTGAACATTGTTTTTTTCTTTATTTTCTTAAATCTTGTGTATTTTTGTTTAAAGTAGATGCACGAAGAACAGCTGGATAACTTCAAAAGGCCGGTCTCGATACAAGTAATCTCCTGACTGCCCAAAGCTTATCCTTGACTCTTTTGATAGGCCCTCTGTATTTCCTAAGTACAATATACTTTTTGGTTCTTATTCAGCCACTGTCACCTTTCCAGTAGGTTCTAATCATCCATTACTTTAAACTTTGAGAACTTTCTTACCCAACTGAAGTCAATGAGAATCATTCTCTAACACGTGTTTATGGTGGAAACAGTAAAGACAAAACACCCAGCTAGGACTATAGCAGTTTTCCTTTTAAAGTGATACAAACTCTTACATTGTTTTCTTTCCTGTTTTTATACAAAGACTGTGAAAAAGCTCTGTATATGCTGAGTTTTGAATGGGGCACTATTATCTGAATTAGTGTTGTTTTTGTATCAGCCGTTGTTGCTATTGTTTCATTATGAGACTTCTGACGGCAAGCGGGGTGACCTTCTCCAGGCCCTGATACCATCAGAAGTTACAAAGCACTGTTTGAGGATGACCCAACTTTGACTCCAGCTTCTTATGTTCACAATATAGATTCAAATGCAAAAATTGTAACACAAAGTCGTGTTGCTGTCATAACCTTAACCGACTTCTAACAGGCTGCAAGAGCATTCAGTCAAATATTTGAAATGGAGCACTTTCCGGCAACTTCACTTAATTCATCCTTTATAAAAGGAAAATTAAAGCTATGTTTCCACTGAGTTCAGGCAACGTTTCTGGAAATATGTGCTTGTAAACAGAATTACAAAGATTCTTCCCACCTGCTTCTGCTTTCACTCCTGATTAAGCCCTAAGGTTAATTATTTGAAAATCTGGGGAAACTTCTGAGTCAGAGGTTGGTCAGATTCCAGAAAGAGATGAAGTCCAAATGGGAAAAAGGGAATGGATGAGGCAAAACTGGTAATGTTGACAAATAGGTTGGCTTTTTTAATGTAGTCTGTCAAGTTAGGACAGGGAAATAGTGATGTAATAGGAACAGAAACTGTTGGTCATAATGCAACCTGACATTTATTTCAAATTAATGGAAAGTTTCACAATAAGCACATTTTATCCATATTTTTTCTGCAATGCAAGAATGCTAGACCCAGTTTGTCTTCCTGTTGAGTAAAGTGTCCTTCTCTTCGCTTTTCTGATTTTTTTTTTTAAAAGACCTGATCCACCTAGACATTAGGTACCACTAGTGTTAAAACTCTGTATGAAGTGTTTTGGTCATCCGTCTTTGTAAAATGGCACACTGAAGAAAAGATACATGTATGAAGGCAAGGAGCTTACTGGACTACATCTTAGTGAAAATTTGTAATGCAAGGAGAAGACTATCCCTCTTCAGTATGAGTATTAAACATTGGGTTTAAAGTGTTAGAGCCAGCTTGTATTCTTGTTCACACTGATGTGATGCTCATAGGTTTAGGCAGCGGATTCAGGGGTATATCTGGCAGCAGAATTGGGTTAATGCGCATTACTGACATGACTAGATGCTCTGACTATATCTATACTAGTAAACTAAATAAGGCCGGGCTCCTGACTAAGCCTCTGGGAGAAGTGCTTACTCCTACTGCTTGTTTGGCAGTCTCTAGGGCACAGTTTTGACCTGAGCTCACCAGCACCTCTCCAACAATGTGAGAGCCTTTGGCACAGCGTGGGCCAGATCCTGTTCTTGGTAAAAAGTCTGCATGAATCTACGGTGTTGGGACGGTGGGGCCAGAGAGGGTTTAGCTGCATNTCTGAGCTCACCAGCACCTCTCCAACAATGCGAGAGCCTTTGGCACGGCATGGGCCAGATCCTGTTCTTGGTAAAAAGTCTGCATGAATCTACGGTGTTGGGACGGTGGGACCAGAGAGGGTTTAGCTGCATGGCCTTAGCAGTATGGATGACTACAACATGTTTTACAGCCGCCATGCCAGTTGACTGTAGGCCTGTAGAGAAGGCTATGGCCCATTTCAACAGATGCAGCCTCTAAAACCAGTGCTGCCTTGGAATAGTGCCTGTAGTAGCTGAAACTACAAGTTGAGAGGCAAAATATGTGGACAAGGAATGGAGACCATGGGTAGAGGGGAGCATCTGTCGGTCCTATCTGGGGTCCCCCAGGTCCCCAGTGGCCGATTTGGCCTAAACCACGACACCAGAAGGGATTTTGGGGGGATATTCATGATGCAGAAGAGTGTCATTGTAGTTTATTAGCGGTCTTGTATTCCCTCCTGTGGAAGCTAGCTATACGGAAGTGGGGAGAATAGGGAAAATATGTAGAAAAACAATAAGCTGGAAATAGCAAAGGGGCCTTTTAACAGCATCAAGAGGCCCTTCTGTTTAACTGCAGAAGTGATCATGAGAGTTTGGTGAGGAGTCTTCCCTGCTTACCTTCCAGACCCAGGTTGTAGCCGTCAGAAATCAGTGTAGACATCAGCGCTATACTCACCTGTACCAGCTGAAATTTCGAGGCCACATTTAAGCCATTAAGCTCCCCAGCTGAGACAGTAGGATTCTTTTTTTCTCCATTGGGTTTACAGGAAGCCAAATCTGAACTGCTTCTTTACACTTGGATTTACAGCAGCAGTAGCAGTACTCAAGTTAGATGCTTTTGGTAAGGCGGGATCATTTATTTTAGCTATCTAAAGGATAGGTATGCAGGCTTTCTTCAAGGTCAATGGAGAAGCCAGGTCCAGATTTATTGTATTCTAGGATAGTTATCTAAGACAGGTGGGATGAATCTCTGTCTCTCTATCTGCATTTGTTGCAGGAAGAACCTAGATGGATAACTTAGACTAGATGTCTGATTTTTCTACAGCTGCATTTGAAGGGCATACCCATATTGTTCTTAATGAAAATATGAAGCCCTGTGAAAATGTAAGGCACCTCAAACATGGAACTTAAATTTCAGATAGGTAAAATACCTTCCTCTGCTGTCTCCTGCGGTTAATGGCAAAGATACCATCAACCTCAGTGGGAAGGACTCAGCCACAGACGCTCAGTGGTCTGATTATCTGACCAGCCCTATGCTTATGTGAACTAAGTCNGGGGGGGGGGTTGGTTTGGTTTGGTTTGGTTTGGTTGGGTTTTTTTTTAGTTTGGTTTGTTGGTTGTATTTTTTTTCCTGTCAGATATTGCTCGTGGTAGTTTGTGCAAATAGCAAGCAGATAGGTGACTTGTCAAAGGTCCAGGATCTAATTTTTTTTTAGTTAGTCAGACTTTTCTTGAGATATTTTCCCTCTTTCTCTTGTGCTGATGTACACTTACCAGCAGAGGTGCTAAACCCTGGACTGACCCTGCTGGTTTAGTCCTGAGCTCTGTTTGATGGGGGGAAAATAAATGCTGCTGGCATGCTTAGTATTGTAACACAAAAGGAGCACACTAAATCTAGCACAGATAACGGGAACATCGAAAACGTTCAGTGAGGCAAAGTAGTAATATTCCAGAAATTGGAAATCCCATCAGATGAAGTCAGTGAAATGGAATGTATGTCATGAGACATAAAATGTCTGATGAAAATAAAGAGGGTTTAAGAAAGTTATTGAAGACATTGAACCAAAATATTTCAGTCTGAGAATCAGGAAGTCAGAGAGAATAGTCGGGTGGATTGGAGCCTCAGGAATCTTAATAAGCATTTAAGGAGGGGAACAAGTTTAGGGAGTTGATAGGTGGGTTTTAAATATCTGTTTTTACCAGTGATAATTCAGTTGAGATGTTGCCTGAGACATACTGTTTTAAGGGAATAATCATAAGATCAATGAAGTGCAAAAGAATAATGACGGAAAAAATTTACAAATTCAGAAGAAAAAAGATCCATGTACACCTAGAAATTTTGAAAGGACTGAACAGTGGATTTTCTGAGCTGCAGACAAAACAATAACAATACAAGTTGCATAATATCAGCTGCTACACTGAGAAACTGGATTGTAGCAAATATTTTATTTAGATTTTTTTAAGTCTTAAAGGATAATATTTTAAAAGACAAAATATTTTTCTTAATTAAGAGATTGAAACGAGATTAAAAAATAGGCATTTTAAATATTTCTATAATACAGTCATATATTTTTTAATTATCATTTGCATTTCACTCTTAGTGTATAAATAGTAGCCAGTCCAATATTGAATTTGTAACTGACAATCCTAGGACACTTATCTGTTAGTCTGAGGTTTTTTTGATTCCACATGCTTTTTCTTGTTTATTCTTTTTCATATGTCTGTAGTATCATCAATGCAGGAGAAACAGAAAAGCTGAAGAAATGAATGGGCAGAGCAGTTCATTAAAGAGATTATATCTGTGTCTGGGTGCATCTCATAGAAATCTGGATTAACCTTCAGCAAATGAGAGGGGAAACTTTAATTTAGTTCCAAGAGTAATAAAAATGTTCTGGATGGAAATCTGTATCGTTTAACAGCACAGCCTTCTTCTTACTCACGTTGCCTGTATATTGCATTACTCCCCAGGGAACACATTCCTTCACATTTTTCTCCATCAAAGCCAGATTGCTACTATGCCACGTAAATTGAGGCAGTACTTGAAGTGAAAGAGCCGGTGGCTCATCGTTATATAAACCCTGCTGGTGAGTTCAAAAGCGATGGGGTTACCGAGTTTCTCAGTTCTGTCTGTTCAGCAACAGGGATTTCGGTGGCCAAATCCTGCCCTTGCAGCACGCTCTGTGACGGTGGCCAGCTGCAGTGTCCGGAGCCGCCAACCTGAGCTCTGCGTGCTTGTGTGCCGTCACCTCCCAGCCCACGCGCGGAGAAGTCCAGTGCTTTTTGCAAGCCGGTTTGCAGGGTGTCTCAGCTGCATTACAAGCAGGCTGCGGGGTGTCAGGCTGTAGGGGGATGGGGTGAGGTGTAGGGCGTCTCCCCAAAGCTGCGAGTGCCCGTAGTAGCACATTGCAGGGGATCCTCTGGCTAATGCTGGGCTGTTCCCTTGCGTGAGACTGCAGGAGCGTAATCCCTGGCTCATCCTTCTCCTTGTCTCTTTCATGTTATTCCTTTACATGGTGCTCACCCTGTGAAGTGCCGTGTTATAACCTCCCTATTCAACAACCCCCGGCCCAGCTCACTACACTTGAACCCCATCTTTTCCCCTCCACCAGCCTCGCTAAGACAGCCTTTCCTCTTTTTTTCCATCAGATACTCTGGGGATGGTGGAAGAAGCCTGTATTGGTTTGGGTTTTTTTTGTCCAGGGCTATAATTTTCTTCTTCCTGTTAAATTCACTATGGTCTTTGAGAGAGAAGGAATGTCAGAATTTTGTCCCTAATGTGATACTTTAAGTTTTCATTAATAAAATAAGGCAGTCAGGATCTTGGCAAGATATGGGGAAAGCTCCAAAACTGATGAAAGGGGAACCCATACCCACAGCTGCTTTTTTTCTTCAGTCTTCCTGTGGAGTATGTCAAGTAGTTGGTGAAGACTCCTGACATACAGGATGAAGAAGGAAAACATACATGAAGGACATTTTAGTAAAGCAATATTGAAAGCTTGGAAAGACTTTGTAAAAAATAACAACAAAAAGAACAATTTTGTTTTATTTTTTTCTGACCTTCCGCTTCAAAAACCTGTTGAAGGAGAACAGCATGGTCTGAGACATATTCAAGGACAATGCTGCTCCCCCCTTCTGTAACTTGCTTCTGTTTCTGCATGGAGTTTGACCATTGTGGCATTTGGGAGCTTTCTAGGAGGCTCATAGGAGAATTCCTGGTGCCAAAAACATTGGCTCCAAATACATGTTTTCAAAGCTAAACATGGATAGTACCTTTCTCCCAGCTGCTTCACTGCTACTGCTTTTAGTGCCTGGCAACTGATCTTGGTCCATCTGATCTCAGTCCAGGTCAACAGAGAATGGACACCATATATCCTTATTTTAGCTTGAAAGAAAAAAAAGTCATAGCAGAAAAGTGCTTTGAGAACAGATTGACAGTAGTCAATAAGAAACTGCCAACACAAAGCATCTGGACAAACACTAAACTGCTTAATGCAGTGACAATGAAGTGTTATTTGCCCCTGTTTTCCCTAACTGCTTATTTAAAGTGAATAATCTTATTTTCTTCTGGTACTTGTGTCTACCTTTTGATCCTAAGAAACCAAGTAGCACATTATAAACTGTGAACCCTCTGACTGCACAGTATAGCTCTGGTTTCTAGACCAGCTCTGTAAATTGGAGAAAAAAAGGGCCCAAGCGTCCAGGAAATTCTGGTTGGCTATCACGTGTGCCTGTCCCAAGCCCAATGACCACATACTTTATAATAAGTATTTTCTGGCACTGCGTAGAGCAACAGCAAATTACAATGTATGCTGTTCCACTAAACCCTCTTTCATCTGCCCAGTGCAACTTTCTCACACTTATTGTGAAGTTTCTAACATGAGGACAATAAGAAATTATTTGTTATTCAGTTCCTTAATTACTTAAATGCTACTCTGTGCTTATCACAATGTCAGACAAGTGCCCAGGAAAAGAAAATAGTAGACATGTACTGTGGACAAGAAAGAAGATCAAAAGGGGGAAAAATAACTTGCCGGGTTTGAGATTTAGGAATCTGGTCTTCTGACAGGAAAGTCAAACCAGCACTGTATGGGCAGACTCAGAGCAATGACAGCAATGTTGTTGGGATTTCTATGGCAAAAATAGATACAGAATTATGTTGCAGAAGTATTTTCATGTAATCCTAAGCAGAAACTCTCTAGTATCTCAGACAAGCTGATAGGAGCTGGGATGGGAAAGTTGGTAATACACTATCAGACATCTCTGAACCTGGTAGATATAGACAGGTATGTATGTATAGCTGCTCCTCCTTAGACTTGGTGTCCCATCCACTGGGGCTTATGACAGAAGTGGAAGGGTGAAAAGACTTCTGATTGAATAAGAAAAGCAACACAGAGGACTGAATGACATCTCCCTCAAACTTCCTTGTCTAGATTTCATAAACATTGTGAAATGCTCTGTGGTCTCTATCATGAACAAAATGTACCCAAAGGTCTTAGTTTAAAATCTGTTCAAAAAAACTCCAAAATTGCCAGTTTTTGTGGTCAAAAACAATAACACTGCAATAAGAAGAAAAAAAATTGAAAAATATAGGTGTAAAGTTCATGCTTACCTTCCAGTATCTGTCCTTTCAGAGTAATTCTGAGTGATAATTTATGTCTTTTTTTCTTCAGCGACATTTTCAAAAATTACCTTAAGAAATAGGATGCAATTCTTAGATGATACCTCAAAGAACTTACATATTAAACTTACAGAGCTGAGGCTTCCCAGAGACCATCATATATTTCATGTTTAGATTAATAACATGAAAGCTGGCAATTCTTGGGAACTGTGATGTTCATTTTAAACCCAACTTTTAGGGATCCCAAAAGGAAATTTGTAAGGAGGGCATGAGGGGACCAGTTGGAGTGTGAGTTGATATATCAAGTGAAACCTCCTAATAACATACTCAGGTAATCTGAAAAGTGGTATTAGGTTGCTTTGCCCTAACAGAGCTGTCAGAAAACCTCTTTGACAAACCAGTTGTTTTGATATTTCTTTTGGCCAGAAAATATTTGTTTGCTGACACCGAGTCTTTCCACAGGAATGTACTATTTAAACAAAATTTATTAAGAAAGCCTTTTTGAGGTTTAGGATAGAATTGCTGATCAAGTGTGAAAGAGAGAAGCAGAGAGAGCCACCCCACACCCAGTTGCCTGGTGGCTAGGGCACACATTGCAATGGAAGAGCTTCGTGCTAGTCCCAGGGCTACTCCCAAGTGATACTTCATCTTGGGTTTATCAATGGAGAGGTGACTGCCTCAGGTCTCCACAAAGTGACTATTTTGGGACATGGTGATTTCTCCCATTGTTCTTTGGTGTAAGGAGAAAATTTATGAAGTTTTAGGACCATTATGAAACCTCAAGAAACCCAGTTCCACTCAGTTGTATTTCCCAGCTTGCAAATTTCAAAATACAAAAAGTAAGTTGATTGATTGACTGAACTGGCAACATTTTCAATATACCATTTTTATGGAAACAGAGTAAAGTCAAAATCCTGTATGTTGCCATTAAGGACAACAATCAAAGATTACGATATCTATAAAAAATTTAAGATGGTTTAGGATATTTTTGAAATATCTGAAGACAAAGCAAAGCATCATCTGGCAAGTCCAGTACTTGAGCAGGTCTCTGGATTCTGGAAGAGCATTTGACAGACAAATCTGTCTTCATTATGGAGACTCCCATAAAGCACAGCTTTGAAGTAGGGCTTAAATACTGTATACTCATATTCTTGAAAACTGACCCAAGAAGAGATGTGCCACAGACTTTCACTTCCTTACGATAGCCAAGTGTAAACTGATCTCACAGAAAAATGTTTCTGAAGTAGCAGCCTCACAATACCCCTAAGAAAAAATACTCATTCAGATACTGTTCTTACCCTAGCTATCCTGTGGAGATCCTGAACAGGTGACTTGTATAATTACTGCCTTCCTTTTACAAATCAGTGAAGGTGTGGTTCTTGTCACTGAGTGTGTACAGCATGTGGAAGAAACAATATGTGGATGGGAGAGGGACCTGGCTGCAAGGTAATGATATTGAAATAGCAAATTTTCCTTGTAGCTTAACACTGCAGAGCTGGTTTGGATGGCTAGATGATGCAAATGACAGATTTTAAAGGGTTTCCAGCACTTTAGGAATGTGATTTATGGATCTTGGGTATCCAACCTCTGCTAGCCATCTAGGCTTCTTCCGTGGTCTGTGGAAAGAAACTGCATAGCCATGTGGTACTGGATTCATCTTAATATAGGTCTGCATGATGAACAGGGTGAATCGCTTCCTATAACTGCCTGTCCCTTTCCATGCACTACAGAAGTTGCATGCATAACTGATTACTTTGGGTGCTTAACTTACAGATAACGGAAGTTAGATGAAATGATAGTCCTCTCCTCTTAATGTTGTAAATAACCATCTAGTTCCCATTGTGTAACTTGTGAGCAAGGTGTCTCAGTCCCTGTGAAAAGCAATGATACATAAGACAAAACTGTTGAACACCCCATATGCTGTTTCTTGTTTTGTTCTGGGGACAACACAGGTGGGAAAGGGAAATCAGTCCTCTGGATTCATTGCGATTCTTCAGGTTTTTTATCCTATCTCTTATAAACAAAGGAATCTGTGGTTTCATCTTTCTAATGTAGTTCTGACATATGGAGAGAGACAAGTTCTGTAAATGGGTGGAAGTGAAGACTCCCGGAAATGTGTGGAAACATTAAGATCTTTGTGGCTATAAACTCAGAGTGATGCCAGCTGGGAACTGTAATTTAAAAATCGACCTACAATAAAAGTTTAACTTAAACCAAACAGAATAATATTTTTTTTGTGAGTTCTTTGCACAGTGAGAATTTTGCACTTACTGATTGTACCACACTATTACCTTCAAATAAGTAAAATCCCCTGAGATTATCTGCAGGGTTAATAAATCTTAAATAGTGCAATGTTACCATCCTTAATTTCTAGTAACCCAGACCTGGAGTGTCCACACGTAACATGCAGGCATTATTCAATCTTAAGCATCTTCAGTGATATTCAAGAGCAGAAGAAAAAGAGGTTACTCTCTTTTTAAACTGCTGCAGTACCTGAACCAAGATGCCAGCTGAATATCCCTTGAATGAGGATTACTTCCTCTCATCTGCACTTCTAGCAATCTTAGTCTGCAAAACGAGTATCTACTGCTTCCTTGAAAGGTTGTAGTGCAAATATCCACTACAGACATTTGAATAATACTCAACACCAAAAGGCTGGAGTCTGACGTACAGACCTATCCCTATGAATACAAGATATGAAATCTCATTGAGAGCACTGGACCTTTCTGCTGGGACAGTTCCCTGATGGTGTTCCATGGTCTGTGATGGAGCTCAGATTTTTCTCAGTCCTTGTGAAACTGAGTCTCCTCTTGACTCACAGAGAAAAATCTTGTTACTAGTAATTTCCCTCTCACTCAAATGAGATGGACTGACTGTTACTAAGAAGCACCTCACAGCCTTAGAAATAACGAACTTTACTGAATCTTTCTGGATGTTTTACCTCCATTACTATGCGACCGTTATAAAAATTCTAAAAGGGATCTAAAATTCTAAGGGATCTTAAAAGTAAGCAAAAAAAGGGGCTGGATGGCATCTTCTTGGATTTCTACATATGTCTGTATTGAACAAAGGGAACCTAGATCTCAGATTGACAGCCTGTCTTTTACAATATAGTGTCCAATTTATAATGAAATTTCCCTTCCCTTCCCTTCCCTTCCCTTCCCTTCCCTTCCCTCCCCCCNAGACAGGAGATAGTGGAGATTGCACCTCTCACTTAAACAATTGTCTTGAAGGTTTTCCACAGCTGTGTATATGTGACCTGAACGAGAGCCTTGCTTCCTCCTGTTCCTTCACACTGTCATGAAATGGCTGCTGCTTTTTTTTTCCTTCCCTTTTTTTTTTTTTTGACAAGTATTTGGAAGATAAGTGAACTTTTGCCCAGCAGTTTTAGGGGATTTTTGCTTGAAAACAGCAGCGGAGCATGGGAGTTAATAAATCAAAGCAGAGTCCTACATGAGGTACAGAGTACTTGCACTGCAAGCAATACGACTTTTGTGAGAGGAAACGCGCCTTTTTACCTTAAAGGTCATAGGAGGTACCATGTCAAATAAATCACTAAGTTTTGTGGATCTCTGGTTATTACATGTATTCTCCTGGAGATGCAAAGTTCGACAGAGAGGGAGCCTGCTTCTAAACTTGCTCTGTGTACTGGTGTCTTGCTGTGTGCACGGGGGATTCACAGTGCTGGGGCCCAACTGCACGTTAAAATTGGATGGTTTAAAATCAATTCCTCCTTGACATACCTTTCAAGTCTGAACAGATTGGAAGCCCTCAGGGTTCTGAATGTGACCTTCTCTGGAAGCAGTTTATGAGATTAACTCTCAAAGCACAGCTGGTCTCTGTCTCCCGTTATGCTACATATTAGTGATGCCATCAAACTCTATTTGGAAAAGCACGAAAATCTGCAAGCCTAAACTCAAATCTGACTGAGTAAAACTTGCCCCAAATTCCTTATGTTTTCTTCCTTTTTATTCAGGGTCCTTCATGGAAACTGCTTCCAGAAAGAATCCCATGTGTTAATTCCATTGTATATCATATTGCATGTGGACTAAGATACATATTCTTTACAACAACGCTGGGGAGACGTTAGGTTTTCTCTTATGTAAGTGAGTCTCTCAAAATCATGGCGAGTGAAAGAAGCACATTTTTTCCCCCAAATTTTTATAAAGCAATTTTCTTCGAAGAGACCTGCTTCATAACACTGCGCATAGCAGCTGAACAGTTGTTAGGAAATAGGATTCAGAACTAATCTAAAGAAATGAGAAATAGAATCTCCCTTCTCGCTCACAGCCTGTGATTAACTGCCAAGATCAATCCATGGGGCTTTCCTTTAAATTGAATTTATTCAAAAGTCCACTATATAAACAGCACAGAAAGAATGAAGACTCAAACCGTGTTAGTTACATCACAGTTACTGTTTGGCATTTACAGAGGGAGTCTGTGGCTGTCAGAACCAGAACAAGAACAAAATTTGATTTCATTTGAGTGCTAAAATTGGCTAGTGTCTGGACCAAAATGGAGTGAACCAGAACCAAATATTTGTCAAGCCTTCCCCCTTTCAGCCATGGCCGTAAAAAAGGAAGATCCTGGCTGGCTGCTCTCCAGTGTGCTCTGTCATCTTGTTATCTGCTTTGGGATGGAGCTGCTCTGCCAGCTGTGCTCCTACAATGGCAGCAGCTGATTCAAGCACTAAAGGTGACATAGTAAAACTACATGTCCTATGTTCTACTGTTGCACCTAAGAAACTAAAATGCTCCGGTTCCTTTGCCTGTTTGCTACTTCATTTATATCTGAATATGAGATTACATGATACCAAAGACCATCCCTCAAAAAAAAAAAACAACAAACCCACAACAGTTTATGAAAGTCTTTGGGCCACCAGTTTTTATCCTGAAAAGATCAGACTTTATTAAAGGATAGCATCTGGACACCCGTCATAGAAAAAAGTCAGCAGGGGAGTAAATAAGGAGTAAAGTTTGGTCACAAGATTGCAAAAGATCATTATTTTGGGGAACAACTGGAAAACTGAAGAAACTTTCAGTTTGTTTTGGGAACAAACAGAAAAATCAGGTCCCTCTCCGGATTTTTAATCCAGCTAGTTCCTAATATTGGAAGAGAGCCTGTCTAGCATTACTTAAACACTGTTTTTCTCCCCTCATGCAATGTAAAGTATAATGACTTCATGGTCCTGGTAGAAGCATCATGCATCTGCTATTACTCTGTTTTCAGAGCAAGCTGTCTTCTATCTCAGAGGCTAAAGGGTCCAGACACAATTTCTTGGAATTTCTAAAACTAGAATAGGATAAATTCTGATCTGCAATTGAAACTATACTGGAAAAACTGACTAATAAATCACACTAACTTGTAAAGTGGGTGGAGCGCAGCATCTGCCTCAGCCGTATTCCAGTCAAAGCCTCAAATGCATGTTTGTGTTGCCCAAGACCCTGAAAATAAGGTGGCTCCTCTTTGATTTACTAGCCAGTTGTAGCCACCCTTGGCAAAGGTTTTGCCAAGTAGAAAAAAATAGGTCCCTGGTAGTTCTGTATAAGCTATCTTTTCATTAAGTGATCACATTAGCCTTATCTGACTAAAACAATTTTCATTTGCTCTGATGAAAAAAAAAGTATGAATGACACAGTGATAACCTCTGCAATTACAGGAATAACACCTCAGATCCTCTTTAAAAATAGAAATAAGACATACATCTTTGGGAACAGAGAAGAAAAAAAAAAGTCTGGAAACTTCCAGAGAAACCCACATAGTCATTGACAGTCATGGACCAGAAACCTTCTGATAAATGTTCTTTATAATGTTCTTATAATTTGGGACATGTGACAGAGCAAAATGAATGACTCCACTGGAGAAAGAGGACAATCAGCAAGGATGTGAAATTACACTTGGCACAGTTCCTTTTGCCTCAGAGCTTTCTAGAGAATCAGCCTTTCATTTTAGCATGAGCCCAAACCCAGTTGTTGTGTTTTGTTTTTTTTTAACAATCTTTAGCTTTTGTGGCTGTTTGCTAGAAATGCTGGTAAAAAGAAACTTTGAAACACAGTACACAGTTACATTTCCAAAACCTACATCAGGCTTTGAATTGTTCACTTTCCTGGGGCAGGGGAGAGGAAGAGAGTAAAACAATTAAGGTGAATATTTTGTTCCTTGCATTTATTCTCTGCAGTAATAAAAGATTCTAGATCAAAGAGGTTCTTTGTTAGCAATCTCCAAGTCGAGCCCCAGCAAAAGACAAATCCAAGTCATGTCCTTTTGATCTCTTCCTGTTTCATTCTTGAGACCACTCCCTTGATGTTCCACATACCTTCCATCATATGAGCTTGCATGGTAATAGAACTTCCCTACTGTCAAACAGGGGTTGATCAACCCCTCTTGACGCCAAAATCGGTAACAACATCTTTGAAGGGAGGGTCTGCATGTTGACTCTTCCCTTCACCATTCTTCCCTTTGTAAAACCAGCACTCTGGAGAAACAGCGACCAACAGCCTTTAACTCTATGACAGGAATTACTAAAGCTGGACCAGTGGGCTGACCAAGCGTTTGTTTTCAACAACATTTTTGTGGAATATCTGTAGCCTTTCTTTATCTGCATCTGTAGTTCTGTGAGTTGGCTGCTTGAAGGGAGTTAAATAACATCGGTGATCAAGGTCTTTCTCTACTCTGAACTTTATTTAAGGTATGTATAATTGGCTGTGGAATGTTTGTTGTTTTCGTATTGAAAACAAAACTAAACCAAAATCAGTGTTATGCGAGCAATTTAACTGCAGAAGTCTTTCATGTTTACTGCAGTTGTAATTAGAGTTTCAGCAGACATTTTCAAATATCCAGCTGCAATCAAGGAAAATGTAAAACCGGACAGAAGGCAGTGGAGGAACTATACAAGCAGAGGTTTTCATTCCCATGCAGGATATCTGAAAAAAAAGCTACCACAGCACTGTGGCAGCTTGATGTTAGCGACAAAGCCTCGGAGTGTAGACCTGCAGGAGATACGTGGTGAATATCTTTTTTTAAATTTTTTTTCTGTTTTGCCATTTAACAGTAAGTATTTGAGAGTATTCTAGACCAGACTGTCCCCTTTGAGAGTGATACTGGAGGTGGCTTTCTGAAAGAAACTGAGGTGCCACAAGTGTGATACCAGAGCATCAGGGCCTGCTCCTTTGCAGCAAGGTTTTCATGATCTTTTCCAGACATAAGATCACATCCACTGTGGAAAGATGGCTAGGTACACTCTCCTTGATATGAATGATTGGGTGAATTACAGAACATGAGGGAATGAGGCCCCAGCATACATATATATATGTACATACGTACACATACACATATGCATACGCATAAGCATATTTGTTTTAAACACTTCTTTGCAGAACTACCTTTACCAGCTATCCTTGTGTGCCTCAATAAACAAGCAGAACCACTGATTTCAGATGTCCCTGGCAATGTGTATCAAAATACAACTGGCAAAAAGGCCACAAACAGCTGAAGAGCTGCTTTTAATTAACCTCAGTGCAAGATGATAATGGAAGCACATTTCTCTTTTCCTGTTAAATGAAGATGCACTGATTCAGCAATAATTGAACCCTAAACACTTCGTAAACTTCTTCTGGGAGGAACTGCAAGAAACGCCAGCAAAGTCATCTGTGAGTCATTAGGCAGAGAGAGGCCTCTGTTGAGGCCAGTCGTCCCAGTCCCAGATCACAAAGGGAAGGCAGTGATAGTGGCTGGCCATCTTGAGCGTTGTACTTGGCATAAACAGGCCATATTGTGAGTTTTCTGAAGGTAGTTGTTACGAGACAATAGGGTAGTCTGATGTGGTCTAAGATTTCTTAATCAAAGACACTCTCTTCTAACAGCTCTTTTACCCGTTACAGTAGAACTGTTTTTAAAGTGCTTATGTTAGAAAAGCAGGACTGCATTTATGTTTCTGCTTGGTGACTGCCAGAGCCCTCAAGTGCTTTATTATAGTACATTGCCAGTTCTGTTGAAGCTAAGGTGGAGAACTCCTTATGTTTGCAAGATTTTTTTTCATGTGAGATCATAAACTCTTGCTGGTCTTGCCTGGAACATGCCTGTTGCTGATGCAGGATTGGTTTTGTGGTCCAGACCTCGGGTTCAGTGAGCAAGAGGTTCTTAAGATACAACTTTCTGAATAAAACATAATTTCTTAGAAGAAACCTACTGCTGTGTGTACATATGGGCAGCTGTGTAATTCCCTATGGAGAGTCACAAAGCCTGGCTTCACTCCTACCCCTGGTACTCTCAAGCATGCACTGCAGACCTGCTGCTTCCATGGGAAACAAGGGAAAGAAAGATGTGGAGTTTTAAAAAAATTAAAAAAAAAAAAAAAGAAGAAGAAAAAAGGGAAAGTGATTAGTCTTTGCAGAGAGGTATGCCTAGCTGTCAGGCACCAGATGAATTAGAGTGAGCACTGGCAGGCAGAATATCCCAGCAAGTATCTGCCCATGAGCCAGGGGTTATATGAACTTAATTGCTCAAGGGAACATACTTTGGTTGCTGATTCCATGTCACACCCTAGCAATGTAAACCTGAACCTTGCTCTTGGCTGAAATCTGAGAAACGTCCGCAGGCGTTCCATTAAAATCCAGCTCTGCTAAAGGAAGGAGGCGGGGTGTGTATGGAAGAAATGTAATCAGAGTCTACTGGCTAACCCGAAGCTGATTTTGAAAAGAAAGTGCAACATGCACACGCTGGATGGGAAGTGATGGAGGAATATCAAGCAGCAACTTTGGGAAAGAAGGAGAGACTGTGCAGAGAGACAGAGAATAAATGGAAAAAGAAGTGAGGAAGCAGTTAAAGAGCAAAGGGGGGCTGGGAGTTCAGGGCAGCAGAAGGGGGAAGGAGGCGGGCGAGGGAGGTAGGGGGATGTCAGATGCGGCTGGGACCAGAGATTGCTTTGCTCTTCCTTCACAGATGTGTTCTGGGTCACAGAACCTGGTCACGGGTCAACAGGGCCCTCATCCTGTCTCCAGTTTAGACAGAAAATTGGGCTAGGGAAGAAGCAAAGTGACAAAGATCACATGGATTTAATCTTTAGAAAAGGAAGTCATGTAAATGTAAGGCTTGGACAAACTGAAGTATGCTGGTGCCCTGGCTGGCATGACATGAGTGGGGAAAGGCCTTAGAGGTGCATGGATCAAATGGACCAAGCAGAGAAGAAAACTGACTGAAAAAAGTGCAGGATTTCATTTTAGTGATGTCCTAGAGGTGATCTGCTTGAATGACAGCTCCATAACTCAAGAAAAGCTTGATATTGCTGTTATTTCTAGCATCCTCCACAACAGAGGATGCTAAAAAGAACAAGCCACGCTAGCTGGCTCCCACAGTTAATTGCTCAAAAAGGAGGAAGGGAACAAGAGAGGGAGGGATGGATGAAAGGAAAGAACTGACAAAAATAGGCAAATTGCAAGTAACTTGTGAGGAGGGAAGCAAAGATGAAGAAAGTGAGAGACCATATATTTGTACTTTCCCTACCATGTCTATTTTTCATGGAAAATGAACATTTTCTGGTAATGTTTGGACAGATCTTGCAGATTTTCTGTCAGATAAGCAGTTATCTGACAATGCTGGCAGATGAGATGTGATTGCTCTCAGTCAGAAACTCCAGCTAGGCTGCCATGTATATTCAGAAGTCTCAGGAACGTCCCTAAGCAACTACATGGTGCAATATACCTACAAGGATCTGGACCTACTTTGTATCTGCTTCATAGATGGGCAACCATGCTCAATGTCACTGTCCTGAAATCCTTACATTTACTGTGCATAAACTAACAGTGTAAAATGTGTGTAGTGAGTAGATCCAACACATCCTGAGTGCACCAGACAGCACAGACACATGTAGAATCATACAATCATAGAATATTTTGGGTTGGAAGGGACCTTTAAAGGTCATCCAGTCCAACACCCCTCCAAGGAGCAGGGACACCTTGAACTCGGTCAGGTTGCTCAGAGACCCGTCCAACCTGACCTTAAATGTTTCCAGGGATGGAGAATTGACCAACTCTCTCGACAACCTGTGCCAGTGTTTCACCACCCTCACTGTAAAAGATTTCTTCCTTACAACTAGTCCAAATCTACCCTCTTTCAGTTTAAAACCGTTACCTCTTGTCCTATTGCAAGAGGCCCTGCCAAAATTTTGTCCCCGTCTTTTTTATAGACCCCCTTTAAGTATTGAAAGGCTGCAATAAGGTCTTTCCAGAGCCTTCTCTTCTCCAGGCTGAATAACCCCAGCTCTGTCAGCCTTTCTTTATAGGAGAGGTGTTCCATCCCTCTGATCATTTGTGTGGCCCTCCTCTGGACCCGCTCCAACAGGTCCATGTCTTTCCTGTTCTGAGGGCTCCAGAGCTGGATGCAGTACTCCAGGTGGGGTCTCACCACAGCAGAGCAGAGGGGCAGAATCACTTCTTTTGACCTGCTGGCCACACTTTTGATGAAGCCCAGGATACAGTTGGCCTTCTGGGCTGTGAGCGCACATTGTCAGCTCATGTCCAGCTTTTTGTCCACCAGTACCCCCAGGTACTTCTCAGTAGGGCTACTCTCAATCCCTTCATCCCGCAGCCTGTATTCATACTGGGGGTTGCCCCGACCCATGTGCAGGACCCTGCACTTGGCCTTGTTGAATCTTATGAGGTTCACATGGGCCCACTTCTCGAGGTTGTCCAGGTCCCTCTGGATGACATCCCATCCCTCAGGCATGTCAGTGGCACCACTCAGCTTAGTATCATCTGCAAATTTGCTGAGGGTGCACTCGATCCCACTGTCTATGTCACTGATGAAGTTATTATGAGTACTGGTCCCAGTATGGACCCCTGAGAGACACCACTTGTCACTGATTTTCATCTGGACATTGAGCTGTTGACCACTTCCCTCTGGATGCGACCATACAACCAATTCCTCATCCACTGAACAGTCCACTCATCAAATCCCTATCTCTCCAATTTAGAGAGAAGGATGTTGTGGGGGACCATTTCAAAGGCCTTACAGAAGTCCAGATAGATGGTACCATGTACTTCAGTAAAGGAAAAACTTGGAGAGAAATGTGGCAGCCCCTGCATAACAGTTCTCTTCCAAGCATTTTAGTTTGCTATAGCTACTATTTACCATGCAAGTCTGTGATTTATCTCAGAAACCTTGTTAGGAACTACAAAATGTAGTCATTTCCCTATCATCTCACCCCCTTTCCACAGCAGAAGATGTACTGGAAGATGTAGAAGTAATTAGGACCCCAATAGCAACCATGTGGCTTAGAAAGAGAAACATTACATTAGCACCCTGACCCCTGAAGAAACAGGGAATTAAGCGGGACAGAAGGTGCTTACACTCTGGGAGAAACACATCATTTTCTTCCAGCAAGAACAGGGATTTCTCCTCCAGCTCACTGAGCACTCTGGGGTGAGAAGAGTGCTCACCCCACTGCTACTGTGGACCTCCATACTTTCTTTTTAATAACGCAAAAGGTGGAAGCTTTGTTAAGAAGGTTCATGAAGTCTTCTGGAGCAGGTGCCTCTTTCCCTTCAAGTTTCTTAAGACACTTAGCACGTTATCTTAGGCACTTTCCTCCAGCATTTAGCACGATTGTATGTAGGTAAAAAATCACCATAGGAATTCCTCATCATCCTGCTGTTCACAGCCTGTGACGGATTTAGAAAATCCCTTTTCCTTCACACTCAGGGGACCCTTTTTTCCCCCTCCCCAGGACTGATCTGGGGCCAACGGGCAAGCACCCTCTCATCTTGCTGTCACCGCGGCAGTGATGCTAGCCATCAGAGGAGGCAACCCACAGCAGAGGCAGGGGACAGGAGAACAAGCTGCGGCTGCTCGCTCGGCTCCGCACAGCGGCCCCCATCCAGTGTGAGGCTCCGTTCGTGCTGGGGAAAGCTCTCTGGCAACCTCCGAAAAACTGGGGCTGTCCGCAGCCATCTTCTGGAGACACGGCATGCTGCGTTGCGGATTGAGACAGTTTTATTGCAAGCAGCCCGTCTTCAAAACCTTACGCAGCAGGCTTGGCTGCGAGCGGCCCCGCATCTGGGAGCAGCTGGCTGCAGTGGTACGTGGATGGCTCCGTATGAGGGCTTCTGCCTGCTCTAGCCAATACGGACACACAATGCCGTTTGCTGCGCATGGTTCCTAGACAAGAGCGAGATCAAAAAAATCAGAGAAAGGACAGCTGAAATGGGAAAAATGACAGATCTTGATGGGGACTATGAGACAGCAAAGGTTCTATGCTGTCAGTACAGCTAATTGCTGCATTGACCACGGTATCAGTGATGAACACTGAAACCCCATGAAGCAAAAGGACAAATGGTGCCACGAAGTGTGAAGCGACCCTTGCCAATGCTGAGCAAGACACTTGCTGTAGCATGGAAAGCATCAGGGCAGACTGAGGGGGAACGTATGAGATCCTCCAGCTTTTAATTTTTCTGCTTTCAGACATAAGTTCCCTTTACTTTGCGCAACTGAAATTGTCCGGAGGGCTGTAGAGAGAGACAGGAATCTGGGAGGAGAGATTATTTTTCAACATAGTAAACATGGTATTTCCAGAGTTCGCTTGTATGCTCACCACCTATCCGTCTGAGACTATCCAGAGCACTAAAACCCTTTACACATAAGAGCTTTTTAGGTGCTATGAAGATATGAAATCCCCTTCTGAAATTTCCTGTCAGTTATCTTGCAATATTTGATATTACCTTGTTATTTGTAGTACATAGATAATAGAAGCTTAGTCCTGGATTTCAAAGCTAAGCCTGTAAGATGGCCTGTGGTTTCCTACTAAACAGACATTTGGAAAATAAGACTTATGTGGAAAAGCTGAGAGAGCTGGGTTTGTTTAGTCTGGAAATGAGGAGTTGTAAAGGCAAATGATAACAGGTATGCCAAGACAGCTACACAGAAGACAGTGACTGATTGGATTCCCAGATCACAGGGAATAGGACGTGCAGAAACTGTCTTATTTTGCAGCAAGATGGGTTTAGATCAGACATTAACTGAACACTGGTATAGTTACTTAGAGAAATTGCAGAATCCCTTTAATCCTCTAATACATGTTCTTTCAAATGCACAGATGTCTGTATGGTGTAGAAAGGCTTGAAGCTGCCCCTGAACATGGGGATGGGCTAAATAGCTGACCTCTTGAGGCATCTTCCAGCCACCTGCTTCTATGATGTTACCATAAGAAAACATTAACATGACAGCCCCTGAAACCTGCCAGTGCTGCAGGAAGGGTGTTTCTAAAGATGTCACACTACCTGCACTGTCATCTCATGGCCATCAGGACCTGACGTTAGGCAGAGATTGAGCACTGAAAGGGTGGAGGGTTTGGAAACCATGGTACCTAAAGCAGTTGAGGTGGTCATCAGAGGGAGCAACAGCAGCACAACAGCGCAGTTGCCCATGGTACATGATGCTAGTGAAGCTCGCTATGGGTATGCCAAGTAGTAGGTTACTGTTGCCCTGCAGTCCTGTGGAGCCCACATGGGCCATGGCTTCCCCTGCCACCCACACACACTGCAGAAGGTGGGCATAGGAAGCCATATGGGGAAAAATGAGTTCTTCAGGTGAAGAAAGACCACTGTCTCCCTGCCTTGGCTGCCTCCCATCAGTAGGTCTGATGCCAGAGGAAAGAAAACCCTCTGCTGTTCCTGCTGTGCCACTGTAGCTGTCTTGTCCTTCTCACGTGTCACCCTCTGCTCTCCACACAGACTCCACTTTGATCATTCCACCATTTCTTCATTTCCTGAGGTCCTGTGGGTCCTCTATGGAACAGTTCCAGATGTTTTCGTTTCATGAAGGCTCTAGATCCTATCTGGATAGAAGTCCTCAGTATCACCCTGCTGTGGATGGTGCTGTGGCTCTGTTGTCACAATAATGTGTTACAGGCTGCTATAGGTGACATGCACTGTATGAAGACAAAATGACTCAAAGACTCAAACAAGTCTATGATGCAGAAGTTTGGTAGAAGTTTCTTAAAAATCTTTTTTTCCTGTGCTGATGGTGGCTCTGCATTTCCCAATCTTGTACAGAAGTGGAAATTCCAAAATGCTCATGGAAAAGTTTTTCTTGTGGTCTATGACCAAGCCATAGGCATAAAGTACTGGAAACATTGTGAGAGCATTTTACCCGTCAGCTTGGCAAAGAGTAGCAATATTTATTTATTTATTGCCTAGACTGGCTCAAGCATTTAAGCGGTTAGCACCAGGACTTCCCAGACATTTATTTATAACATTTTTTCTATTCCATAAACAAGAGAGTTTGTATTTGTGATTGCCAGCATATCCATCTGCACTCTGTACTAGTTCAGTATTCTCTTAACAAATCACCCAATAAAATGCCTTCCAAATTTCTGAACTAGTTTTGCTTTCTACCCCATTGTAAGTGAAAAGTTTTAAGAAATTGTTTGTGGAATATGCCCTGTCTTTCTTTTGGGAACTTTTTCACTAATGAGAAGTGTTCATATAGTATGTGGATTATGAATTATTTTTTTTTTTAGTTTTCATTGTTCTTGTGTTCAGTAGGCTTGAGTCTGGGCCTCAGCACTACTCTCTTGTCCCAAACTGCCTTTGGTTAACTTCAAACTTGTGAAACCTCTGTAGGTGTAAAATAGGACCCAGTGCTTCAGATTTAGGGAGGAGTAAAAGGTTTTATAGTGTCTTTAGTTTGCCAAAGACTGGTTAGGATTACTGACACATGCCAAAAAAAAAGGAAATAAAAATAAATTAGATAAAATATTCCCCCCGCTGAATTTGTGCTCAGGACATCTTGTAGCTGAGCTTTGCACTAACTGCAGTGTCAGATAGAGAGGAAGAGTGAAAGGTTGGCATGAATGCAAAATAGAGTTTGGGCTAGTATTTCTTTTTTAAAAATTATGGATATGAACCCTGAGTCTCCACGGCAATTTCCTTGCTCTTGTGTGGTGTCAGCCATTTTATGGTCATGTCCATGAGAAGGGGAATGATACTTTTTTCTTTAAAAGTTAACAGGAAGAAATTTAAATTGTATCAGTAGCACACCACAATGAAATATGCAGTTTCTACAAGACATTTACAGACATGTTTGCTTTTCGGTTGGTCTTTCTTGGTGGGGGTGGACTAGATGATCTCCATAGTTCCCTGCCAACCACAACCACTCTGTGATTCTGTGAAAATATGGACTACAATTTCCTTTCCCTCCTGACAAGACCTTCTCTTCCTTCCTTCTCCTAGAATTCCCTTGGGTGCTCACTGGAACTTCTCTGATGGTTATTCTCTGAATTTTGCTTGGCCTTTGGTATTCTATTTATTTCCCTATTCTAGCTGTGTAAGAAATGTTATGTAAAAATTTATGCAATATCGTTTCATTACTCTACTACTTTCTGTAAAAGCATTTCTTGTCCCATGAAATCTGAGCAGTTAGCCAATATTCAGGGCTTTTTTTGGGTTGGGTTTTTCCCCCCAGTAAAGAGAGCATGATTTCATGAGACAGAAATTTCTTTAACCCAGTCTAGTCTATTTACAGTGAATACTAAGTCCCATTTGCTTGGAAAATAAGAGGTAGATGGAGACGATTTCCGGGCTCAGATTTTCCAAGTCTTCAGTCTTTCTCTTTTAGCACCTTCTCAGGGCCACACTTGTTTCTCTTACTGTTTCCAGACTTCAGTTTCTATCTGCTTCAGACAAAGCAGCCAGTTTCGACCAAAAAATGCCCAGTTCTGTACTCTCATCAGTTTGTGGAGACATCTCCACCCATGTTACTCAACCTCTGCTGAGACATCGCCCACAACGGGAGCTCTGGCTTTGAGGGTGCCAGCTGTCTTATTCTGGGTAGGAGCTCAACAGCTTCTTCCATTTGGCCAAAATGGAGAAAAATTCACACATTCACAGCTTATAAGCATATTTGCTGGCAGCTCTCCATTACATCTTTGTGATTAGTGTATGAAAGATGTTGATTAGGCTGACAGGTGTAAAGCTGACATTTAATTTAGCTCCAAGAGAGATGCTTATAGCTTTTTATTGTCCAATGGAAAAGTTAAACATTTCAATTCATGCACAGCTGATGAATGGATACCACCTCTGACTCCCAAAAGCTAACATCCCCCCACATCCAGTCATTAAAAAAGTGCACAAAAGACAGCTAGGACCTGATTTTTGGTTAGGAGACCTCATTGTGTGAATTGAAAAATTGCACACACATTTCACAGATGAAAAGAGGAAAAATGTGATAATTAAACATTCTAGTTTGGCAATCAAGGTTCTTAAAACCATGCTGAGTGTCAACAGTTACAAGTTCTTTTGGACTGATATTGCAGCTTCCATCTCTGTGGAAACAGCTGTCATTATAGGCATTGTATTGAATCATGAAAGGAAGAAATGAACTCTAAAGAAAGATTGATTTTCTCTCTGGAAAATTGCAGAGCTTTCCTTTTCTCCCAAACTGAATTAAACGAGCAAAACCACAATTAGCTCAAAAGAGATCCCATTTTTTGGAAGTAAATCTTGCATTTCACATAACACCGGACTGACACCTCACTACGAGGTCTCCAATGCCAGAAAAGAGGTCTGTTGACTTTTCCAAGCAGAAAGAAAACACACTTCCAAATGACACATACCTTCTTTCCACCACATATAACATATGTTCTCATCTCTATTAAGAACATTCAAATTAATCTATTGTATTCATGGGAAACATTTATGCAGGCCCTGCACCCAAAGATCTTTACTTTTACAGTTAGCCTATTTTCCATGGTAGACATGGGATACATTATTCTTCTTTCCCGCATAAGTCACTACATATGTAAAACATCACCGGAGGTTCCTTCCTTTCTTCAAGCTGACTTTCCCTGACTCTCCACATTAGTTTGGCTTTTCCAGCACTTCTAAAGCACTCCATATGTTGATGAATAAGCCGTCATTTCCCACTTGTAATGAGATTACTCAGTCCTTGGGAGCAGATTTATTGGCTACAGTTATTTCATGTCTAATCACAGCCTTACTTTCCATAAAGAAAACGAACAGGCATGGATTGCATTTGAAAGCTTGGGGTCCTAAATGTTTGGGTTACATCTACGTAGACTTATTTAGAAGGAAAGCAAAAGGAAACAATAAAAGGCAGAGAGAGAGGGCTTTTTACAACCCTATGCTAATAAATATGAAAAGGCTGTCAATGGACTTTCTGCACATGCTTTAGAGTTTTTACACAGGCTGAATACACCTTCACCATATACTTGTCCAGCAACGATGTCATCTGTTATGAATAAATAATGGGTGGGAAGAGAAAAATGCAATGGAGGCAATATGCTACAACAGTGGAATAAACAGGCCTTGTAGTAACTGTGTGGTGAGAGGGAGACTTTGTGTGAGGTAGAAACCACATTTCTACCAGATGGCATGGGCAGCTGTCCTGGAGGAGAAGGAATATGATGGGGCGCAGCTGTAACTCTTACTCTCCCACGTATCATTCTGATCCCAGAAACATGTAAGAGAGAGTTTTGGGAAAACTAAAATTCAGGTCATCTTCCTTTGCTATCCATCCTGCGGGGTGAAATTCAGAGAGAAGATCCGGTCAGAAACTTCAGTTACAAGGGCAGCTCCAGATGTAGCCTAAGGAGGGTTCTTTGAGCATTTGGAGAACTTCCTTCCAAGAGGAGATTTGGACCCGTAATTACAATGCACTGACTCAGCTCCATCTAAGCCACAGCCGCCTCTCTTACTGCCTTCTCCCCTTACTCTTTTTCATTAATCCCTCTTCCTTTCAATGTTCCCCTTTGCCTTATCTTTCCTTCTATTTAGTGTTTTCCTACAAAGTATCACCCCTTTCCCTGACGTTACCACCAGCCTGATGTCTGCTGCCACTTCAGGGGTCATGTTTGTGGTGTTAAACCCATTCAGGAGTCTATCTATGTTGCCTGTTTAGAGTAGATGCTTTTTGCAGCAAGCTGCAGCTGTGATTCTTCTGGGGCTACCTTCTAGGTTGACACTGATGTATAGTCATACTCTGTTGCTAACACATAAATAAATAAGGAATCAATAAACAAGAAATCAATCTTTTTTCAGTTCCAGAGTCCCCTTGTGTGTCTTATTGTATGGCTAGTGCTGTTAGGTGTGATTAAATAATAAAAAAGATAATTTTCCAAGCATGTTTCTTAATGTGGTCTCTTAATAAATTTCGTTTCCCTTCTCTTAATAAATTTATTGTTGCAGGTTTTGAGAGTTAGTACTAAAAGTTACCATTTAGTTCAGAATCTATTATTGTTTGGGAAGAAGTAGTATATTTGAATATAGGCAAATGAGCTGTAAATATTTTTTAACCATGGAAACCTTGGTTTGATGGTGACTTCACTTCTACAGAAAAGTCTAGTGATCTTCTCAGTTTTCAAGGGAGGGATATATTAACAAAAAGATCCAGGCAATGCTATTGGGATTTGCAGGGCTCACTGGCTGAGACCTCTCTCACACAGTGCCTCTGTTGCCAAGTTACATGAGAAAAGCAGTATAGTACTACACTGCTAAAATAGCATACGGTTATAGTGCCTGGTGTGTTTGATACTATCACTTCAATTCAATACATTAGTATATTTGAGATTAGAACTAGGAATTGATGTGGATAAAATGGACGGTTCTGGGCATTCTACCAGACCCCAACAAGTAGCTCATTTTTGTTTTTCAAATAAAGGCCAGACCCCCAACTCAGCACAGGTGGAGAATGGTTGGAAGAGAGGTGCTTTTATGCATCCTAGGAATCAGAGAAGCCTGAAGTCTGCTCTACTGTGGGTGCCTGCAGCACCGCCCTACCCGAGGTTCAAACCCGCAGTTTTCTGAGAAGTAGGGGCTTTCAGAGACCGCTGCCATTTTACAGTCTCTACCCAGAGCTGGGCAAAGATGCAGGACATGGTATAAGTATTCCACTTCTAGAGTATGAGATGCTTATGAGTTGAGTGCTTAATGCAGCTTCAGCAATGCAGTACCTGCAAGTACCATGTATTATGTACCTTTTTGTAGTCACTTCACAAAAGTTGCTAAGCACACAGTAGGAAGAGTGGATGCACTAAGATTGTATCTAATTATGGCAAAACTTTAATTAATCTGCAGTTGTCAACAACCAGGACACTAAATACTAATTTGCCAAAATCAACCAAAACCACCTCTTGCCTTGTATCAAGAGGAACTGGAGGTGATGTGCATTCATTCAGGGCTCCTTTCTTCCCTTTTCTGCTTTACGAAAACTTTCCTCACAAAAGTCTCTAGTATCTTTCTCTTAGTGGAACTCTGCTCAATCACATCATGCTTGTCCTTCCTGCTTTCTTAATCCCTCTGAACAAGACTCTCCCCTTCTTTTATTGTTCTCCGTGCTTGCGTATGTTCTCCTCCTATTAATCTGCTGACCCAGTTGCTATCCTTCAGAAGTACTCCCTTGTTTCCATTGTCCTGTTCTGTCTTCTCTCTCATGGGTTTTTTATTATTATCCTTAGTTATACATATTCTTATCCTTGGCAATATGAAATTGTAATATGTCACTACTTAGTGATATTATAGTATTTCTTATCTGTATTGTGGTACACTTTTACCACAATTGTACTTGGTGCATTGATCACAGGTCTTGAAACATTAATATAGGCCCTGTGCAAATATCCCAATACAGACCCCAAGATGATTCCTATTTCAAGGAATGTAAAAGTGGAAGAGAAGAAGCAACACAAGAAATTAAGACAAAGAGGGAAGGAAAGAAGGAAGGAAGGAAGGAAAAGAAGGAAAGAAAAGAAGGAACAAGAGCACAAGAACTGTAGTGCCACATTGCTTTATTCGCTTATCACTATCTTTTCACATTGAAGGATTTCTAGCATCTTAAAAAAATGGAATCTGAGTTCCTTAATTTTGCCACGTATCTTCTTGTTTTTAGAGTCTCACAAATTCTGAAAATCCCAAACTACAGCAATAAAATTTAACACACTAGTTTCTTTCAAAAACCAGACTGTGACCAGATTGTCCCTGTATAGCATTTGTGGCCAAATTCTTCTGCTTCAGCATGTTAAACCTAAAGGTAATGTAATTCGTATAATTAATTTTAGTTACATATTCCAACCATCACCTGGGAAATAAACGTAATATTTCTCAAATCTCACATATTTTTACTTAAAATAATTTTCCCTGTAGAAACACATCCACTTTCAGGGTGTGAATTGTTCCTAACACCTAAAAACTAATGAGAAAACTACTGAAAATTATCCCATGGCTGCAGCTGAGAAATTTGGGTTTCATACATGTGGACATGGCAGAGTGGAATTCCAGAGATTTCTGAAAACAAAATTTGAGGTTGGAATGACAGACAGTTTCTGCATTAATGCAAACAACATGGGCTAAACTGAGTGGCGTGTCTGCTTTTTTGATTAAACTGGAATTTCAGCAGCTGTAGGATATCTTCTTGATTTTGCTTTGGGAAACAGAGTTATCATCTTCTTTTAATTAACAGTGACAGCATGCAGGAACCACTGAAGAGATTTGCTCTGTGCCAAAAATCTTCATAGGGCATGCAGGGTCTGCTCTTTGAGAAATTTGAACAGAAATGGATAACATTAAGGGCAAAGTCTACTAAGGCAACAAGACTATAGATTCATGAGATGGTGGCTACAGCTGCAAAATTAGGATGGGAAGTTCCCACCCCTCATGTACTGCCTTTGGTCATTAATTCCTCTCCTGTGCTATCTCAGTTGTGGAGTTACAACTGGTCACGCTGTTAAGCTGTGAAATAGCTCACTGAAACTACCACAAATAGCTTTTCAGAAAAGATAAAATGTTTTTATTCTCCACTCTGATTATATCAGTGGTCTTGGAGATGCAGAGAAATGAATACAGGGGACATTCAAGGTGGTTTTCCTGTCATGGCCAGTCCCCTATCTGATTAAGAACAGAAAGTCTACCAAGCAACATACAGAAATTTCTTAGGTACCACAGAATGTGCTTTCTCTGTGCAGAGACATCCTTGACTGAAATGACTTCTCAAAATTTAGCTCGTGCCAAAACCCAACTAGCACTTAGAAAAAAACCTGCCAGTGTCTTTGTGAAACCCAGCCTGGCAGGTATGCTCTGAGCAAACCTGAGAGATATTGTTGAGTCCAACAAGAAGTTAGAAGTTAGACCTTTTTGTTGTTGTTTTTTGTTTGGGATTGGTTGTGGGGCTTTTTTGGCAACTATGAAGTTGGGAAACTTAGATGTATGCTTTTCAGTTTGATGGGATTCAAGATTACCTACCCTGCTTTCCAGGGTATTGCTTAAAAGCTTTGTCCAACCAGAAAGACCGAGTTGGAGCTACTCTTGCTCTTCAGTAAACCATTTTTAGTGGAATGGGGAAGCTATGAGGGGTCTTAGATCTCAGTGAGTGCAAGTACTACTGAATAGATCACTCACCTTCTCGGGGAGATGAGGTCCCTCTTCTGCATCTTTATTTTAAAAGTGTACAGTTAGCTCCTGAATGCTAAATAGAAAGCAATATCTGCTCCACATCTCGGTTAATGTCCTCGTTGCCTCCTTCACTTAACTGGGAGGGGCCACATTGCTACCTCTGTAGGTCATCATGCTAGGCTGAGTTGGGGAATTTAGTAATGTCCCAGGAACAAATATCAATCTGCTATTATTTAAGATGCATATTATAAGCTACAGTAATAGAATAATTAGAATTCTGTATGTCTAATAATTTCTTCTGTCTGAACTAAGCAGCTTAGATATTTCAGTTTTATAAAAGGGATTCTTTGGCAAACTTGTCTGTTGGAACTCCTATGTCAGCTATTTTTTACAAAAAATTTACTTCTGCATGTAGTTTTGAAAGACTTGAGAAGGCTTTTGGCTTGGCATTTTTTCCTCTATCCTACTGCTTGCAAAGATAGTTTGAAGTACATTTTAAAATGTAATTATTTAAATGTCATTCAATAGTGTAAGCAGTGTGCCTGGATACCTGTGGCTATGTAGTCACACAGCTACACAAGGGGGAAAAAAAGAAACCATGGTAACAATGTTACTCAGAAATAACACAGATTGGAATAATCATTTTAAGAAGGAAGAATATTACAGAAATTATGTGATTTACAGATAGGCTAGTATACTATCTGCCAGCAGGCGGCTTTGCCCAATTCTGTGCAGATATGTGTGGTTACTATCTTTATGACCATCAAAACTCTTTGACAAGAGACACTAGAAAAAGAGAGGCACTAAAAAAAGAAAAGAACAATTCTAGTATTTTATTAGTTACAGTAAGAATACTGTCCTCATGTTAGCTCCACTTAATCGTTACAGAAAAGTTCAGTTTCAGATACGTGAAAATGAATTTCAAAATCACTCTTCTGATAGAAAGGCAGTACAACTAGACTGGACATTTTTTCACAGTTTGGCATTTTAAAGCAATATTTTAAGCCTAAACTAGTGATTTTAGAGAACTGGTTTTGCTATAATTTGTTAAGAAAGTAATCAGAGAGGTTAGTAAATGCAAGAAAACTGAATACTGTTTAGCAAATTAATAACCCGCTCCTTCAATCCATTTAGCAAGAATGGCACACTTGGTGGTATGTTTTTTCTTTTCCTCATTTTCTCTCCTCTGTTTTTCCCAGTTCCTGTATGCTCCCCAGCATCACTGTTCGGAAACATTTTAATGGGATTTTAAAGACAGAATAAAGACCTCTGACACTGAAATGCAACATTCTTCATGTGACAAACGAAGCACACCTCTGGTAACAGTTTTCATACTGGGATGTGTGAAAGAGAGCAGTAGATATGATTCCTCCTATGCTTCTGAAGAAATGAGGCAAGAGAGGAAAAGGCTGCATTTTCAGAGGGGATTATTGAGGCTTTATTATTTTTAGATTTTTTTACTTAATTTAATACTCCTTCTCACTTAGCCATGTGCCATCCACAAGTCTTGTGAAGTCAGCTGGTAGCAATAAGAGCTTAGCACCTTGGAAATTCTTGTCTTTGAGTACCTAACAGCTATCCACATTTAATACTACCTTTCAGTATGAGGCTGTGAGGTTTAGCATAATGCAACAGAGGGCTTCTGGTGCCTTTAGAGGACACAATTCTCCACTAGGAACTCTCCCCATTTCTTCACACCTTTTGGAAAGTGGTATTCTGCCACACTGCAGCTACTTTGTCTTCTGCCTCCTCCTCCTTCTCCTCCTCCTCATGTCACAGCAACAGGTTCCTGGATTGGCTCGAGGATCAACAACCTGTTTCTGTGTCAGTGATTTGCTCCCTTCTCCCACCAATATCCCTTCTTACTTAGACCAAGGGCTTTAATATAGTGAGTCCAAATTCAGGCCTGAGAAGAATAAATTTTGCCAGTTTGAGATCAAGTAAATAGGAATTCCTCAGTTATCAGTTTCTGCCTTTATACCAAGGGTGTTTTTCTTATTATTCTCTTTTGACATTTTAGCCTTACCTTTATTTTTCAATGGTTTTCCATCAAAAATTTCCTTCCTTTTGAGAACTTGCAGTTCAGCAACTGTATATAAGCAAACAGATGAGAGGGAGTTCCTAAAAACTGCAGCAGACACCTCCCTCTTTGTCTTCAGTATAAAAAACCCTGCAAAGGCAGCTATCTGATGATAGTGCAGCATCTGAACCACAGTACTATTAACTTTTCTAAGAGGTGAAATGCTGTATAAGTAGTGAGAACAGTACATTTTCCATTTGGCTTTGGATAATATAGGTTTTACGATGAACTCATACCTATGCTGCCGTCTTTACTGGACTTTCTGCCTTCACGTCTCCTGACTAGCTTGAGATCTGACTACTAATATGCAGGAATCAGCTGAAAGTTTCATTCGAAACAACCTTTTTGTCTAAAGATATCGTGTTACTCCTTAGAGAGTGCTTTCCCATATGCTCTTCAAATTACAGCTGCTCAGACAATCCTCCTACATCCAAGTCGTTCAAAACAATGAATATTGTACTCATGCTATTGAGGCACAAAATGTCTTTCTATTTCATCAGGAAATATTTTAAGCCAATAAACAGACAGGCAGAACATTCATAATTAAGGCTGCCAATTTGTCCTCAGTTCACATATTTTTTAAACAAAATACTATGTTGTTTTTCTGAAAGAAAAAGAAAAGGTTATGCAATTAGATGTGAAGCCTGAGGTAGCCGCAAAGGAAACCGAAGTTGACTCTTCTGGAATGGCGGGTAGGGGGTTTATACAGTGGTTATCACTGCTGCTGGCATTCCCCTCCTCCCACAGACTCAGAAATGCCCTTGGCCCTAGTCTGAAAGTAGCCCTTTTGCTGTGACAAAGGTTTTTTTAATAACTTTTGGGTTTTGTTTTGTTGTTGTTTTTTTTTCCACAGGAATGCAACTTCAGTCTCCTTTTGAGCAGCAAACTCAGTCTCTCAGGTTTGGGTAATAGTGCTATTGTCTTGACTCCTTTCTTGATAAGGAAGAAATTGAGCCTGTGATCATTATACTCACTTGGAACATAGCACGAACCCAAGAACTGTTTCACTACGTTAACTACTATTAATGCTCCTCCTTACTGGACATAAGGAAAAAAATTGGCCTTAAGGGTCAATATTCATTTGAAGTCTACTCAACTTCAAGAAGTCAAGGGAATTTTTAGTCTTTTTATGTTTTTATTAGCTTTGCAACTTTTAATTTCTTGTTTCTCTTTTCCTGTAGTTGAAAAATGAAATTATCCCATTTCCCATAGCAACATAAAACAATGGAAAGCTGTCTGTGTATACACGGGAAAAGGTGAAATGATAAACATTTGTGTTTAGTGACAGAGAACTCTGAATCAATAATCAATATCAAAAGTGTTTGGCACAAATGATGAAATAGCTTACTTCCTATGGCACCAGGACTAAAAATGACAAAAGAGAGCAGACCACTACACCCATAGAGAGGCCAAGGTCCCCTGCTGATATCCGCATATGCAAAACAACCCCCCACTGGAAAAGAGGACAATGGAACATACCCATTCTTCTGGCCTAAATTTAAATTCATTTTTTGTCTTCTTGTAGAATTTTCTGGCTGCAGTTACATTTATATTTATACTCTCTCATGCATAAATTGCATTATTCTGCTAAATATTTAAGCAACTGTCATAGTACTAGTTGTATTTTATGACTCTTGATAGTAGAGAGGAGTAAAACTGTCTTTCATTTGACTTCTGTTAATATTTCCCAATTTCTTAACTCTACTTTTAGCTTGTCAGCTGTTTGTTCTCTAATTAGTTTTAAGGGAGCATACAGAATGCTAATATAATTTTAGTTAGCAACCCCAAACACTGTTTAGTAAACTCACTTGCCTTTTGTGTCTATTTACAAATGATGCTCATGCAGGTTCAGTAGGATTAGCAACAAAACATTTCCGAAGGAAGTTTATAGAGACAGCATGTTTGCAGTGCTAAAGGTGTTAAGCCAGGCATCTTATTGTCTTATCAGCAGAATTTATCTAGGCATATCATATATTTCATGAAATCATGAATGGTTTGCAGCCTTCCATCTGTCTTTTCACATTTTAATTTTTTGGATGGCCTATGGAAGTAGGCTATCATTCCAAAATAGCTGTAAAAAAGCAGCTGGCACCTAATAAAAATGGATACAAAAACTTCTAAATTGCCTGTTCCTAATTGCCCAGAAAGTGTGAATTAGGCTCTAATCCTTTGGATACTTAGTTTGCACTTTACTGCACGTGTGAAGGGACCCCAGAGAGTGCCGGATGGTGGACCAGACCCCTGGCTGTGCCTGGTGCCATCGTGGCTGCGGGTGCAGCAGCTTCACTTCATCCACCTTCTGCAGGTGCGGTATGGCATCCCCAGGCGCCCCCAGGCAGCCCACCTCGCTCGCCCTGCAGGTGAATGCACCCCCTGTGTGTGCTGCCGAGGGGGTCCCCCGGCACAGGGCATCGGCACTGCTCCCAGGAGCAGCCCCCAGCTGAGCCCCGGACCGGACTTCTTCATTCACAGCCAGGAAATCAAGTTTTTTTGGGACACCCCTGGCTCTTACCTTTTCAACTTTCAGCATTTTACCACGACTTGGAAAGGAACTGGGGAAAAAAATAATTGCGACTGGCCAAATTTAAATGGCAAAAATAAAATGCCCCTAGGACTAAGATATACCTTGACAGTTCATATCTGTACTAGCAGTACACAGCTGGAATATTTATACGTTAAAGACCTGGATGTAAATTCAAGTCTTTACTCAGAGCACCTTTTTTAAACCAACAGTGATGTGCTCACAGTAGTCTGAAGAAAAATTCTCTAGCTCTTAGGTAAAATAAAGAGAAATAATCTATTCAATGGTCTACTCAGCTGTTAGGAAACCATGAGGAAAATGCCCAAATTATCAGAGTCAAACAGGATTCCATTGTGTGAAATAGTCCAGAACTACACAGAACTATCAACAGCTCAAACACAGGATAGAGGGCAAATGGCTTGGTACTAATTCTGCAGAAAATAAATTTGGCATGAGTCAGCTATGTCATGCTATAGGAGAAAAGGTAAAAAAAAAAGAAAAAAGAAAAAAGTGTCTGCGATATATATACAGGAATACTACCTGTGAGGTATACAAAATAATTTTTGTAACCTACAGATATAGTCAGAATTGGGAAAGCATCAGCTGGAGTCTAGTTTTGGGCATGGTAATTTAGCAGCAGTGTGGACCCATGGAAAAATCCAGAAGATGATGCTGGGAAAGGTCAGAAGGCAAGAAATCATGGTCTGTGATGAAACATTGACAGAACTGGGAGCAAGAAAAGCAAGTTCTGCACAGATAAAGGCCTTCAAACTACTAAGATTACCAAATGGACTAGCTTGTCTCCTTTGCAGCAGTGGTAGAAGAGGAAGTGATGGGCTTTGCTGTAGCAAGAAAGCTTTGGGGTAGACTGTGGGAAAAAATCCTTTCCATCTGCCTAGGAAAGGTCACCTCAGTGCTGCTGGAATCAGCTGCCTGCAGAGCTGTAGGACCTCCTTCATTGGGTGCTCTGGGCTGAGCGAGGGTGTCTGGGGTGGGATGTGGTTACAGCTCCCCTTGTCCTCCAGCTCCAGGTGGGAATGGGCTTTGCATCCCTCCCAGCTGAAGGTTTCTTCATAAAAGAAGAAACTGCGGTTCTTACCCGCAAGACGGGAATCATTGCACAAAAGACATAGACGGTTCATAAGTGATGATGCTTGTTTGTTTAGGAAATAACATCAAAGAGTCAAGTATCAAGAAGATTTTCCTATTTTTTTCATAATTGGGAGTTCTGGGGTATGTTTTGATGTCTGGAACAGACAGGTTTTATGAGGTTGTTACAGGCCCCATAACTTCTTGGCCCCTTCTCATTATTTACTGTTGGCTATTGTGCTCAAGAAGCAGACTTCAAGAGTTTGGTCCAGCCGGTTATTTTAGTAATGAGCAAAACAGTACTGAGTTAAGAGTTCAGACAATATATCTAATAATAGACAGTTTGCATTTTAGCTATGTCTTTTATTGGAGAAGAAAGTTATTCCCTGCTAACAATTTCAATTCCGTGTTACATCCGCACTTCTTGGATGTATCTACAAGGTCTGTCAAGAAATATGAACATGCATGTCAAGACCAGTATGTTACCTAATATTTACAGTTAGTGGGTTGACTAATATTTATGACCATCTTATAAGGTATAATTTTAACCCAGAATAATGCAAGCAATAACTTATCTGTAGGATCCTAGAGATTGCTTGTCTTCATGAATCATATCCAAAATCTCAAACAGCTGTAAGCATATTTAGAAAATGTAAAGTTGTTCGTAAGAAAAGTCAGCACCTGCCTGTAGAAATCTCTATATGGAAATGTGTGAGTTGGAAATTTCACACACCTACTGTAAATAAAAACTATTTAAACTGTATTGAGTTCTGAGTTATCACTACATTCGGGTGTGTATGAGGGCAAAATATTTTCAAATATTCAAACAAGTTGTAAATTATTTTCGTTTTGTTTTCTGTATTTGTTTTTACTAAACTTATGTACATGTGGAAGTTGGTTGAAATGAATATCTGAATGTTACCTCCAATAATTTCTCAGCCCTTCGCTCAGCAGAAATTACAATAAATGTCAATATATTTTAAAATCACTGACAGTGAACAATTCAAAGGCAAAAATGATCCAGTTTTGAAAGACAAGTTATTTGCCAAGAATGTTACTTAAGTGCAGTGATTTTTGTTGTTTTCTAGTTGCTGCTTTCATCAACATCCCGGTACTTCCATGGGTGCTGCTAACTGCAAACTAATGGCATATTTCAAAAAGATCACATGGATGGAACATAAAAATCAGTCTTTCAAACATGGCTTGAATACATACCATTTTAATATTACGATTTATAGCATAGCTCCAAGAGACCTGAAATGACAGCTAAGCCTTATTTTCTTGTTACTAGATAAACACCTGTTAGGAAACACTTCTGGTCAAAGAATCAAAAGCTTTATAACTTCAAACTTTTTATTGTTTCAACATTTCAGATGGCAGAGGTATGTTTTCTGGCATACAAAGCCATACTACTTGATATTTAGGAGTACTCCTAGTACATTAAAAAGCTGTAAGTGATATTATTAAGAAAGAGGAGTGCTGCCAAGAAGCCTGTGCATTCTGTCTGGCTAATACACCGAATGCTAATTCACTAGCAGTGCCTGGTACTCTGCCTACTCTGATACTCTGTATGTATGCTAATAAAATCAAACTCAGCAGCAACTAATGAACAGCAGTATATTACATGCTATTTCCCAAATATTCCCTACACAAAGAATGTCAGACCAATCTCATGCCAAGAAAAGATAAAGTATTAGATACTGGAGCTGGGAAAGGCTAAATGGTTTCTTACCATTAGTGGAGAAAAATGCAGTCTGGACAAAGTCCGTATTAGTGAAATTAGTGGTTCTTCTAAATGTGTTCTGCAGAAGTAAAATACAAACCTTTATTAAAGTGTATGTGAGCCAACACTTTTTCAGTACGTGAAATATCTGGTTACTCTTCCCGTAATGTTTTATTCATACATGATTTCACAGTAGCTTAAATTTTCTAATACAGTTCCCAAAATACATACTTGTATCCAGATATGTGGTCTCATTTTAGAAGTGCTGAATTCCCACATCTCCCACTGAGCAAACACAACTGAGTTGATGCACAAAATTGACCTATTTATTTATGGTCGTATCCAACCTACACTGAAATTAAGGAAAAAAATAATTCCCTTGTGTGCAGTAAGATGAAGGAGTTTGCTAAGTCCTTTAACTTTAAGCATCCACTCAAACAAAAGTTCGTCAAAAGAAACTTTAAAATGCAAAAAGCAGAATTTGGTAAAAAAGTTTGGTTTTAGAGGAAAATGTTTATTTCTGATCATTGACAGTTATTTTGGAAAATGTGTTTCTACGTCTTTTCTACCGTAATGGTTGTTGATAAAGAACAGTGGTAAAAAATTTTCTGTGTTACAATATTTCTTATTCAGAATATCACATGGAGTTTTCCTTCCAAACTATTTGGGAGAAAAAAAAATCTTGGGAAAAAAAATAAATAAATTCTACCATAAGGCAAAAGAGGTGTATCTGGAGAATAATGAAAACACCCTTGAGTAAATGCACTGAAATAATACTATTCAAACTATTTTCGTATCTCAGCCTATTAATACAGGCAGTTTTCTCACGGCCTCTCATATAATCTATTTATACTGTGTCTGTCTGAACAATATGTGACTGAGAATGGTATTTATTTTACTTTTACATCATACTGGGAAGCGTTCATTGCCCTCTGTTAAATAAGCATTTAGAACTTCCTGTTTCTTGTGAAAAAAAAAAAAAAAAGTTTTCTTTTAAATTATGTGCAAAACTGAATTAATTTGGAGGAAAAAAACCTCACTTATTGAGTAACTTGCTCCAAAGACCATCATTATTTGTTAAATAAAGGAAATTTTACTCAAATATTATATTTGAGTAAAATATTTGAGTAAAAAACCTTATGAAAAAAACCCCACATAGTGCATATCTAGTAAACAGTTTTGCCTGCTACTTTATGAATGCTGATAAGCCTTGTGCTTCCTTCTGGGCCCATCCTAGATAACCTGTACAAGCTTTCCGACATGCCTGTGACAGCCTTTACTCTTCTGCTCTTATCATACTCTGCATAACCCTAGAACTACTGAAATATTCAGGCAAAGCCCTGTCGGGCAGCAGTCAGCGAGCAGCCAGATTGCTTTTGGTGGCCTCTGTGCGACACACAATCTTGAAAGGAGTTTAGTGCTTAATGGTATTATTCCAGTGTTTAATCCACTCTACCTGTCATTTAGAAATTTTAAAAAAGCCCACGTTTTAAGTTAAGAAACTTTGAACATAGAATTTGCCTTGTAACAATACAGGTTCCTTTTTCTAGAAGCGACTGAAGAAATTTCTCAGCGTGAGAGAAAGTAGAAAGAAGTATAACCCTGTGGGAGTGCTCAAGCATACATATTTCTTAAGTCTCATTGGTGAATAATGGGAAAAGATGTCAGAAAAATATATGTGCTAGGGGAGGAAAACTTTAAGTGATTCAGTCTGGCGAGCAATAGGCGTAGCTTGAATTTTAATCTTTCTCCATCTAGCACTCTCCTTCCCCTTTTTCTGTCTTATGTTTTTGATTTTCCCCTCTATTATACTTAATATTTTTATTCATTCACAATCAATCTTGTATGAGTGACGTTTGTTTTTTTTTTCACAAGAGATGCTCATTCCCAGATACGACTCATTATTTGTAGCACTATGTGCTAGAGCATAAACTTTTCAGATATTCAAGCGATACATATTTTTGCATACTGGGATGTCTTACATAGTGGCATTTAATACAATATAAAATGAATGTAACTACTTTGCCTTTTCCATATCCACCCTCCAAGAATGGCTTTCACAAGAAAATATCTGGATTGCAACCAGTCTCTTCAGTGCCAGAAAAAACTCTGCTGTCTCTATACGACTCTGCAGTCCTGTTGAATTGCAATTTTAAAGTTGCCTGGCTATTCTTTCATGTCTACAAATCACATCATTGTGTGTCCCAGTGTTAATATGTTCCCTCAGTAACTGGTTCATGTGAAATGGGTTGCTATAAAATTTGCATCCACTTTTTTATTGTACCAGTGAAGAGGAAAACCCAGGCTCAATGGCATTGCAAATTTACTCCGTAATTTCTTACTTCAGACACATTAAAAGATAGGAATCTTTTGTTTGGACCAAATTAAACAGACCACGAGATTTCTCTGAAATAATATGTACTTCCAATGAAATATTTACAAATGATCTCTGCAAGGGCAAAAAGAACTAAATCAGTCAAATTTAAATGACAGCTGTAAACCCACTTATAGTAGGTTGAACATAGCCTTATATTAAACTTTAATCTGCAATATTTACACCAGACAAACTGAAGAAATCCAAGTCTGGAATCCTTCAAAGAAAACAGTGATTTTTGTGCATGACTTTTGTTTGCACAGTCTCAGAAAGATCTGCTACTCCAGACATTTGAAGTAGATGTCCAGTTTCATTCATTCGCAACGCAGAACAGTGTTCAGAAATAACATCCAGATTATACATATATTTTTGTTGCTGATCTCTTACTGTGCCTCCAAGACACAATGGAGTTTGGCTCCAATCTGATCAAAGCAACCAAAATAAAATGTTACTACCCCTAGTTTTAGAATAGTTTTCAGAGCTTTGGCACTGATNCGGAGTTTGGCTCCAATCTGATCAGAGCTGTTTTTGCTGGGTTCTGCTTGCGTTAACTGATGTGCCCACACAATCAGTACACAAAAATAGACAAAAGCAACCAAAATAAAATGTTACTACTCTTAGTTGTAGAATAGTTTTCAGAGCTTTGGCACTGATATTCACCATCAGCCCTGAAGAGGGTATTTAGACATTAACCTTTCAATGGCTGAGCTCACGTTTGTTGATTCAGCCAATCCTGTAGTCTACAGAAAAGCCAGGAATTCAAGATGGTCACTTCTTACACTTTTTTACCTAAAAGATGATGTGTCCAATCTTCCTTCTCATTTCAGAATATGTAGTCACCTTTTTGATTTGTGAACTATTTTGCTGGATTCTGAAGTAGGAAAATTATCCACTGGATGTAGATCTTGTTTCATTACTGTAAGTAAGGTAGTCAAAGACTGTGAGGGAAGGCCAGACATTCAAATAATCCGCCTCACAATTCTTTAAAATGTGATTATAATGCCACCAAGATGTAGAAATCCTTGGCAAACTCAATAATACTTTTCGTAGAAAGTCAGTGTCGTCATTCTTCAACAAAAGGGGAAACCAAGCTACAAGATGTCATAAAGTCATCTGAGATAATTTGTAATTTTCACATGGTAGGTGGTACAGTGCCTTTGTATTGGATATGAAGGTGGAGGTTTGCTCTTTTTAAGCTATTTTGAAGACACGTAAAAGAACATAACACAAGGACAAAGATTTTTTCAAAAAAGGGCTGTTCATACAAAAACAGGTTTTACTTTCAATTTTTTAAGGCTAAATATAAGAGATTTAGTCACTTTGAAGGAAGAGGTAACTAGACCAAGAGTCAATCCTTTTGAAAACTCTGTATTTTCAGTAAATATTTCCACAGAGATAAAAGCACAAGGCTTTCTAGTGTAGCAGACAAGGCACAGAGGATGATTGCTCAACTCATCTAGGCTCTGATGAAACTCATAAGGTGTCAGGTACCCATGTTAAGATTAAATTAAGAGAATCTGTGTGAGAATAAATGAATTGGGGAAAAAAAGTGTGACAAGAGAAAAGGTTAGAGGATCAGCAGTGGTTTAGAGAATTCTTAGGAAGGAAATGATGGCACTCTTCAAGTATGCAAAAGGTTGCTATGAAGAAGACTGGGATGAGTTGTCCCACAAGAAGTAGAATAAAGAGTAATTAGCTTTATTTACAGCAGAGGCTCATGTTTGATATTGGGAAAGCTTTAATCATCAGTGGAGCTGAGTAACAGGATCCAGTGCTGGGGATTGGAGCCCTCCTGGATCTGCCTGGGCACAGGGAACAGAAACAGCCAGTGGGAGAATCAGCATCTCTGAGAGGTGTGTTACTTGATGCGGCCTCACAGCAGGAGGGTGGACTAAATGATCTCCTTTGTTGTCTCTCTCACGTTGCTAATATTAATGTGATTTTCATGCTACACTTTGCATGAGCTTCCAGGGGAATACCACTACTGAGAAAATGAGTGCTGGAGGTTCTGCTCCGCAGATGTAGCATGCAGTTTATATACTGTAAAGTGCTGCTGGGTTATCAGCTCAAAAGCATATCAGCATCAAAAGAATGTTTGTCACACTTGTGACAGTTTTTACAGGCCTGCAACTCATGACATTTGTGTGAAATTAGTTGTGTTAGCTTACTTAGATAGAATATACTTTTTTTTTTTCTGGAAGTTAAAGAACACTGAAGGCAACCACTACATTATGCTTGGCAACCCTGTAAACACTATGTCATATTTACTATGTAATATATAGCTGGTTAATGACTAATGTACTTTTAAATAAAAGAGACGTGGGACTCCAGTTTACAGTCACTCTTATTGAAAAATCTTCTTGAGTTAAATAGAAATAAAATAAATGTACTTTTACAAAAATGACTTAAAACCCAAGAGAACCAAATAATGAATGAGATTCTTTCAACAGAATTTTTACATGGAACAGGATGTAGAACAGAGCTCTATGGTAAGAATATAATTTTCTGTTAATTTTACATTTGATTGTGTTGGCTGTTTTAAAAATACTATACAAAACAAATTTTGTTTCCTGTTAATTACTTTTGGACTTTTTCATACACACAATCAGACAATTACATTTCCTATCTGATGATTTTGGGTCTTTTTCTCTTCAAAGAGGTGGATGTTTATAAAGACAAGCAAAAGGATATTTTGTTAAAATAATTTAATTCTTAAGCTTCTAAATAAAAATACATGTGGATGTAAAGCCATTGCTCATGCTGATAGAGAATATCCTTGTGTCTAGTTACTGCCTATATTGAGTACACTGTTCTCCAAAAGGAAAGGGACTGGAAGAATTATGAAACTGATGCACAGTTTTCTGTGCCTTATGTAATCATGAGGTGATGGGTCTTGGACTTCAGAAAAACTAACACAGAAATCCAAAATTCAGTAAGCAGTAGATCTAAACCAAAATCAGGCTTTTACACTTAAGATAAGCCTGGGAATTCTGGGCAAAGGGCACACTGTTGGTCAGAGATTGGTAAAGCTGTTGCATATGTCCCATCAGTCACTTCTGTTCACCAGCTTTATGCAAACAAAATGAGACTAGGAAAAAAAAAGAGCATAAGGTCCTCTGGATGTCTAGAAATGTCATATTTAATTAAATCACATTTTGTACTAATTTGTTGTATAATTGCCAGCTGCCCTGACTCGAGAGTTTATAGTCATAGGAATCATAGGGTCATCACAATATTTTTAATAGTCCCACTTAGCACCCGGCACAAGGCTTATCTCTCCTCAGTATCAAATGGCAATTCCTTCTCCTTTAGAGTACAAAATGGCAAATCCTTAAGTGCACATCACTTTTTAATTGGACAAGATGAAAATACACGCTTAAACATCTGTTTTGGTGAAAAATGGGAATATGTAAAAGGCAAAATTCACTTTTTTTTTTTTTTTCCCAGAACAGGCCAAACAATTCTCAGACTGGTAAGGAAACTAATTCCAGCTACAATAAATATTGTACAAACATTCATTATGAAGCAGTAACTTAATTCTGTTTTTCCTTGATGAAAGATATCTGACATTATTTTTAGAAGCTTCAGACCTGAAATACAAGAAAGTGAATTTTTGTCTTCTACAGCCACCGATCTTTTATTATAAACAGAAGGTCATATTATGGTTTGATTTTTTTAAAAATAAAATATCCTGAGGAATAATCTTATAAGAGTAGCCTTAAAAAAATAATACTTTCAGACAGGCTGAACCTTCTTTCAAGATTTAAAGAATATTTTTAAAAACTACAAAAACCATTTTGCTGTCTCCGGCATATTTAGCAGTTGCATTTCATACATTTTGTACTCTTTTAGTGCCACCAATTTTGTTTTCCTTTCATCTGAAGCACACCATAATAAATTATCAATTCACTATTTGAAAAAGAAACTATACGAAGAAGCTGCTTGCTTTGCAAAATAGCACCAATGTGTCTCAATGAACACAAAATCTGAGAGTTTGTGGGGAGATTTGCAGGAAAGGAGGGGGAATTCCAGTAGTTGGTAGGAGCTCCATAACTCTATACTAAGTTCATATACAATGGCTGGCCAGTAACATTTGTGGAGAGGAGTCAGAACACACTGAGAAATGAGGCAATGTGAAATGGAGGCAAGAGGTGAAATAGAGACCTACCCTCAAAGGCACATGTTTTCTTGTCATTATAGTTGAATACTTGAGCTCATCACACTGGTCAGGCCATTGAGACTCTCAGCCCAGCAATGCCATCTCCTGCATGTCCTGGTAATGCTTATAACGAAGGGTATAAGAGATCCCAGTGACTCCAGGTGACTTCAAGTTTAGCACTTCAAGGCCACAGAAGAACCAAAAAAAAAAAAGTATTAAAGTAGTCAACCCTAAGTAACCCTAATTTACTCCTGCAAGACTGCAGTAATCCATAATCCAGAGGTTTATTCTGTTGGAACTGGGGGAATGCAACGTCTTTGGGACCCGGAAGAAGAAGTGAGATTACAAAATGGACTCGCTGTAAACCACATAGGTTTCCATCCTGGATGTGCACGTGAAAAATAGATTATGATTACTAGACAGGCACTTCAGAATAAATAACAGGTGTCCTTTAAACTAAAATATAACCTAAATTGTATCCATAGTTGGATAGTGAAAAAAACCCAACAATAAAGGCACAAAAGTAACGCTTTTGTGAGGCCTGAAAGATTCTGTGAAGTCCTCTAAATTATTAGGAATTTCTTGGATGTATTTTTAAAACTTGTTTTTCTTTCTGCTATCTTATAATTTGAAAAATAGTTATTTATTTTTGTGACTTAATTCCATTGTTCCTTTTGCCAAATGTTTCTCTTTTTAAATTAACACCAAAATGGCATTGCAGGCTGTGAATGGGTTACATAGAGCGTCAACCCCTCCTTGGAGAGTTGAATTTTCTAATTCTGACTGAAAGATATGTAATTCCTCTTGCGAGGCTGATTCAAACAATTTGGAGGAGACACAGGGTGCAAGAAAACAGTGGAAGACCTTTAACGACATGACAAATAGACTCTTCCAACCTGTCCAAGTCTCAAGATCCAATTTGCACTGGTTTTGGTTTTATAAATGAAGA
This sequence comes from Anarhynchus alexandrinus, assembly GCA_008711295.1. NCBI lineage: Eukaryota > Metazoa > Chordata > Aves > Charadriiformes > Charadriidae > Anarhynchus > Anarhynchus alexandrinus. Next base: position 4,399,052 of record VUYV01000041.1, read on the forward strand.
ACAGTCTCTGAATATTGAGAATATCTTGCTTGCAAGCATATGTGTGGCTTCCTCAGAGGCAAGCTTTCCGTCTTATTATAAAAAGCTGATACATTCATTTTGAAACAACCTATTTAATTATCACATGTAAGGTAAAATAACTGCATCCTTAAATTTAGTTGGTAGATTCAAACCAGTTCAATATACTGGGATTTCCAAAAGTGGTTAGTTGGTGTGGGTGCCTGGCTGTTTTCTCTGTCCATCCTCCAGTGCATTATGCAATACCTGATTTTCAAAACCTGCTTTTTGAAAGTCTCTTTGAAAATCAGATCTATTAGAGCGATTTCGAAAAACTGTTAATCACTTTTCCAAATCTTGACTTAGATCTCTACGGGTTTGTGTTCCTGGTGTATTATGATAGATGAAGATGAGTCAAGAAATTCAGTGGCTAAATTTTGAAATGGCATAAATCACAGAATGCTGCAATTTCAATAAGATGGTATGATTTATGTTTCCTGGTGGTGTGTCCCAGCATGCTCATAAATTCATCTATTACATATGCAGATCTAAAAAAAAAAATCAAAAATCCAAAAGTGAGACAAACAAATGCAAAGCAAGAATATTTATAATCGAAGTATAGTTTAACTTTTATTCAGCTGCAACACAATGGACATGTGTGTTATCCTCTAAATTAAAATATAGCTGGTCTTTTTGGAAGAGAAGGTTGCTCCAGGAACACAGTATGGAACAAAAAAGTAACTGAAAAACATGTTGTAAAGAAAGAAATAAAACAATGAATAATGCAGAAGAAGGATAACCTTAATTTTTTTTGAATTACCAATAGAGTAAACATCCCACTGTAATTCAATAGCTGAAGGAATTGCCATCACATTAAAAGTTTTTACACGTAGAATTAAACTCTGTTTTGTTTAGAAAACCTCACAATGTTTTATCTAGGTTGACTATGGAAAATTACTGTTAAGGAATGTCAGTGCAATTACTTGATCAGAGGAATCCTTTGAAGAGATAATTTATAAGAATACAAGTAGAATATGCATTAAATAGTAGTCAAAAGAAAGCCTATATCTGGTTAATAGCAAATTAAAGTGAGTGACTCTTCAAATACTTAATGAAATGCAATGGATATTTTGAAGGCTGTTCCCTGAACAATACTGTAACCTGTAAGTATTTAATGACTGATGACCCTAATTCCAAATGATTTTGGAAGTGGAAGAAATCTGATTCTACATTGGTAGAAAAATATTTAAAAATATTCAAGAACTTTTTTCTTTTTTTTTTTAAATCTGAGCTATGATAGTGTGAAAATGAATTTAAAAGCTTCTTGTTGCCCTTTTGTTTTTATGAATGTCCATTTCACCACTCTTAAAGAGGCTTGTATTTTACTTTTCCGTATCTTCAAATGAGGTAAAATTTGAGTACAGTGTACAGTGTTCTCATGATCCCTTCTCCATCCTGAATGCTAGATATTGTCTATGCTATTTGGACTCTGCTCCCATATAATTATTTTTCTTCATTATGTTTTTAAATTTTCTCAGTTGCAGTGAGTTACTTCAAAGGTTCAAGAGTTATGAAAAGCACATCCTTTTCATTTGAACCCCACAGGGCACACCCTGTTTAGACAGGGCTGATTCTCATGTAACTCATCACCATCCACCTTAAGATTCTCAACAGTTCCTCTCTATAGTGAGGTCACACAATCCAAACAAAACTGGTAAGTTTTGTGATGTCGTTGCTCATATCTTCAAAGTCACTGTTTCGTATGTTTAGCTGAAGTTAGAAATTATTTATTTCCTCAGCAGATTGCCAACATACAAAAATGAGCATTTTAATACCGGCACACAGACACAAACCCTGCTGTAAAGGTCCTTTTTTCCTATTCCATTCGTTTTTTCAGGACTTTCCTCAGTAATACTGTCACTAGCTCCCCCTGAAAAAGTTTACTCTTCGTGATGACTAAATTGGAAATCAAGGATGACCTGCCTATTCACATGTTTTTCATAATCTGGGAATAGTCTGTTCAGAGCTGCACAGGATGTGTCTCATTTTGAATGCTGGTTCATAACCCCTGACTAACAGAGGACATGCAAGGAGTATAGTTCCAACATTTGCATGAATTACTGTCATCCTTTTCTAGGGCATTGTGTAATCCAGCTGGGATGATGAGTCTTGTCCAGAGCATGACCTAAGGGCCATCAAAATGAGAATTAAGGTTTGGATTTTTCATCTGAACCTTGAAAATGGTTGGACTGCAACCCAAGATACTGCAAAATATAAAGGCAGGCCAAAATCTGATGAAACAGCTGCTCACTTGAAATTTCATCTCCTCTTACCTAAACTAATCCTCTCTCCTCTCCAGTCATCACTCCTTCTTTTGTGGCCCACAGTCCCAGTGACACTCTTTCCTGGGAAGGTCTTTTCCGTAGGGAGTTGTGGCCTCCTGGTACATTTGGTGAGGAGCGCCTGCCAGCACACACTTTCCTTCATGTAAGAGATTTTCTGGAGGGCAGGAGACTGCTGACACTCATGCAGAAGCCAGGCAGGAGAAAATATAATGCTGTCTATCATTGATAGACAGCAAATGGAGCATCTGAGTACTAATACAGAGGTATATCAGTGTGTATGATAGCAAATGCTTTTGCGTATGTTTTCTTCACCATTAATTAAAGTTGAAGAGGTAAAGTCAAAGTGAGGTTCTGGCGTCTTTGGTTCATGATCACTTTTACTTTTCTCTCACTTTGTTTCTAGGATGGTTAGGAGCTAGGAGGACTCATACAAAGTCTAGTTTTACCTATTTGTTGCATTTTTGAGGGAGAGAGTTAACAGTGGTCTCAAAATATATGTCTACACTACAAAAGTGTGAGGAATAGTTAGGACAGGCTTCCTCCTCAAGGATGGAAGTTAAGTTCAGAGCATTTCATAGAATCATAGAATCATTTAGGTTAGAAAAGACCCTTTAGATCATCAAGTCCAACCGTTAACCTAACGCTGCCAAGTCCACCATTAAACCATGTCCCTCAGCACTACATTTACAAAAAAGATTTGTAGATGTAGTGCTGAGGGACATGGTTTAGCGGTAACTTGGCAGTGTTAAGTTAACAGTTGGACTCGATGATCTTAAAGGTCTCTTCCAACCAAAACGATTCTATGATTTTATGATACTACATGTCTTTTAAATACCTCCAGGGATGGTGACTCCACCACTTCCCTGGGCAGCCTGTTCGAATGCTTGACAACCCTTTTGGTAAAGAAATTTTTCTTAATATCCAATCTAAACCTCCCCTGGTGCAACTTGAGGTTATTTCTTCTTGTCCTATCGCCTGTTATTTGGGAGAAGAGACCGACCCCCACCTCATTTCAATCTCCTTTCAGGTAGTTGTAGAGAGCAATAAGATCTCCCCTCAGCCTCCTTTTTTTTTCCAGGCTAAACAACCCCAGTTCCCTCAGCTGCTCCACGTAAGACTTGTTCTCTAGACCGTTCACTATCTTTATTGGCTTTCTTTGGGCACTAGCACCTCAATGTCTTTCATGCAGTGAGGGCCTCAAAACCGAACACAGTATTCAAAGTGTGGCTTCACCAGTGCTGAGTATAGGGAAATAATCGCTCCCCTAGTTCTGTTGGCCACAATATTTCTGATACAAGCCAGGATGCTATTGGTCTTTTTGGCCACCTGGGCACACTGCTGGCTCATATTCAGGCAGCTGTTGACCAACACCCTCAGGTCCTTTTTTGTGGGACAGCTTTCCAGCCACTCCACCCCAAATCTGTAATGTTGCATGGGATTGTTGTGACCCAAGTGCAAGACCTGGCATTTAACCTTCTTGAACCTCATGCCATTGGCCTCAGCCCATGGATTCAGCCTGTCCAGATCCTTCTGTAGAGCCATCCTGCCCTCATGCAGATCAACATTCCCGCCCAACTCGATGTCGTCAAAATCACTGAGGGTGCACTCAGTCACACCGTCCAGATCATTGATAAAGATATTGAACAGAACTGGCCCCAGTACTGAGCCCTGGGCATCACCACTTTGAAATCAAAGTGAGTAGTAAGGCTACAGGGATATGTGGTTAGGTCCAGCAGCTGCTGGATACACCTGGACAAAATAACTTGATTCAGGAGAGAATAGAAATGCCAGTGGAAAGGAAAGCCAGTGTCCAGCACAGGAACAGATTGGCCTTTCCAAAGAAAAGAGACCAAAGTAAAGGACAGGATCACGCATTGGATACTTCAGCTGAGGACAATTTTAATTTGTTTCCTAGAGTGACCTGTAGATCCCACAGAGTCCCTTCAGAAGAGAGCAGGGACATGACCGGGTATACAGGGGTACATACTCATGCAGAGTGGGAAAGGGAGAGAAGGGAAGACAGACAGTGATGGAAGAGACTATTTCTCCAAAGAGAGGGCTCTCTCTTTTGAAGTTTGGTTTCATTTTGTTCAAACAGTTATACAAGAAGTGCTTTCACAGCTGTATAAAAATAATGCTACTGGTAGCACATGTCCAAAATCTGATACATTGGTTCTTTTGATCTGTAGAAATGTCAAGAAGTTCAGGACTATAATTTATGAGGTCACAGAGCACTGAAGGAAACTTTGATACTCAGAATACCCAGAAATTACATTTCTGTCTCTTTAGCTACCTTGTCAGGCTGTGCCTGGGTCAATATTTACCTGGATCAATGTTTACTAAGCTTGGGTCAATATTTACTCACATTTTTAGTAGAGGAACTCCATTGCTATGGTAAATAACAGATTACTACAGGTGATTGGAAGAAATTATTATATCTATTGTAGAAAGGAGAGGTGAGACAGGCAGTAGTATATTAGAGAATGTGGAGGATGCCATGCTAGGGAGCTAGTAAAGCCCAGGCATGAGACATAAAGACAGAGGATGTGAAGAAGGCCCCTGAGAGGCAGCCAAACTGAGGATCTGGTTTCATCCCTTCCTGATGAGGATTGGCACTTACCTAGCTGATTCATGAGGACTTTGAGGCAGATTTGCCTGCCCCTCTTCCTTACCACAACAACCACAATAACGCTAACCAGTCTTTGATCATCAAAGCTGGGAACTATTAGAAGGCAGCCCAAGAAGAATGCCTTTTTCTGTAGTGGAAACTTAGAACGAGGAAGAACCTGAATCTCTAGGCCACCATGTTCCTGCAGGACAGATCCTGTCCTCCTGCTTCGGTTTTATTCCAGTAACATTCTGGATTGCAATAAATGCTACTTTTTTTTTTTTTTTTTTTCTCCCCAGGCTCCCTAAAAAAAAAGAAGCCTTTCTTTCCACCTCCCAGGGGCAGATTGTGCTGGCTCCCCGTTCTTCTGAGGAGTCTGCAACCTGTGCTGGCAACGCTGGGCTCCTGCTGGACGTGCCTCTCTCCCAGCCCAGCCCCGCGCTCCAGGAGCTCTTCCCCCAGGGTATGTTTGCTCCTTACAGGGCAGCTGCTCATCTCCTTCCTGCAGAGACTTCCACTGGACCCAGGCAGAGAAGTCAACAGCAGGCAGGCTTCCTGTCTCCTCTGCCACCACTGCCCTTTGAAAGGTCCACAAAATAAGCTGTGAGCAAATGAAGCAGATGCTATCCATCAAAATTTAATAAAAAGACTGTTATATAAATAACATTAACATGCAGTTGTCTGTAACTTTCTGGGAATCAGTATTTGGACCAGCATGTAGCCCTATAAGTTTGTTAAATTGGAGTAATAAAATCATATAGAAACCAAGTTTGTTCTAATAATGAATTTTTTTATATTGACTAAGATGTAGTCAAAGTATGTCAGACTGAGAAGAAGAGTTTATCGGTGCTAGGCCCTGTGTATGGTCATGGGCCTTAAAATTACATAATGACTTTATATTGTTTATGGGTTGGTTTTTTTAAAAACATTGTTTATCTTCTTAGTGACACAGCAGGGGGCAAAGAGTGGATTTAAAGGAATACTTGTATCAGAAAGGATCCCACATTCCCATAAATGCACACAAATGACTGAAAACAATTAATAGGGTACTGCACCAGTATTCGGTGTCGTAAGTTCTCTCCCATTCAGTTTCTTAGTCCTCCACATACTCCACTTTGCATTTCAGGAGGGCTTGGATGCCTAACACATACCCCTTCTACCTCTGGGTATCGACAGGCAGCATAAGTGTTTTCATAATGCATAAAGGTGGTAACATCTTTTGCCCTGTGGGCTTCTTGGGATGGACTTTATGACAGAAAAAGTAGGAAAATTCTCACTCTACGGGCAGCAGTTCCTCTGCAGGCAGACTGGGAGCCCCCAGTCCACCCAGCAGGCACCGTGTGCTCCACCTGCTCCCACCTTGATCTTCATGTTTTTGTTTGACTCTCCCTAATGCCTGAGACAAAAAAGAAGGAGAGATGGCTGTCCATCCCATCCTGTGCCTCTAAAGAGATGACTAAGCTATTAAATTATAACGCCTTTCAACCCCATAACGGATATCAGAACAAATGTATTATGATTTCACTGGGAAAGGATATGAATGGGTTTTGTGAAGCAAACTGACAACAAGTTCACCCTGACCTGTTCCTCATCAAAATCTTGCTTTGAAATGTTTTTAAACACCAGATGCAGCTGGTGACCAAGGTTCAAATAACTGACATTACTAAGATGCAGCCAAGATTTCAGCGAGCCTCATGGCGACACTTCTGGACAAAGATAAGGCTTTGTTGTAAGCATGAAAGCTTGGAACACCACTAATCATATGTAGGAAAAATGTCACAACAAAAATCATTAGCAGTCTTGAATCCAGTGGAGAGGCAGGGGAAAGAAGTTAGCTCAAGGACTAAGGGTGAATAAATGATCCTTAACTTTTAGAGTGAACTATATAAAGAAGCTGTAATGTAAGATGTCTGATTACACCTCTGTGCTACATTGACCAAAACTAGCAGTCAATTATTCCACCATGTTTTCTTCCACCAAAGGAGAGCAATTATAAGAGCCGTTTTAATGGCTCTTCTTGAAATTAAATGAAGAGAATAGCTAAAATTTCAAGAGTTCATTGTGTTTCTAAAAATTCAGACTTCTTTTAAACATCATTTCAGATTTTACAGGCTTTAATTCCAGATTTGCACCTGGTCTTAGCCTAGGGGCAGAAATAAAAGGATACAAGTCAAAACACAGAGACACAAGCCTCCAGTATTTAGACAGGACAGCTAACAGCACAGGGAAGCTACACATGTTCACAATGTGTTTGGATTACTAAATAAATAGCAATTATTGTATTTGCTCTCCTTTCAGTTTGCTAAACTTTTAAAATTACGCAGGGATAGAGAAACTGCATTTTAGCTTCCGCTGATATTTGCATCAAAAACAGAGATTACTAAAATATAATATAAATCTGAACAATGAGTCAGATACATTTTTTCCTTTCATGCTCTAAAAAGTCTTCACTGTCTCTTAAAAAAAAAAGCAAAAACAACAATAAAAAGCCACCCAAAAAAAACCCAGTTAAAGATAATTTCCCCTCTGCTTTGCTGTCCTGGTAAGAAAGCAGTAAAAAAAAAGCAAAGTTTATATAAAGCAGTTCTAACCACAAATGTTAGAATTGTTCTACTAATGAAAACATGATTTTCATATATATCAAAAACATGCTGTAGTTTGAAGAAATACATAAAAACTCTATTATTAGACAGGATAATAGTATATTACACTATATAGTACTTGGTTTGACAGTGATTATAGCATAAGCAAAGGCAGGTTACTATCTGTTTAAATAGTTTTACCTAAAGCTACCCCCTTTTTCTGATATTAATCTCCACTTTGACTACGTCCAAGATTAATTTTATATCATTTCCTTGAATTGCAAATACTATAAACAAGAGGAACAGCCAAAAATTTTTCTCAGTATTGAGTCAGTTAAAAAAACATAGTTAAAACCAAGAAAACTTTCCTAAATATATGTTGTAGGGACATAAATAAAGTAAGTAAGATGAATTACAGCTAAGCATCTGTCTTATAGTGTACAAGTAGTTTGGGATTCTAAACATATGAAAAAGAAATAAAGCAAATGAAAAAGAAAAAGGAGGAAAAGAAAGCAAAAGAGCTGATAAAGTTTCTGGCTACAATACAGGAGACATATCATTACCATATGATCTAATGTGGGTGTCAGCCTGGATTGTGTTCATTGAGAGAAACCTTATTTTTTAACTGTGCTATGGAATAGAAGCAGGAGGGTTTTCCACCAAGTGACAGTCACTGAGCTGAACTTACCCCCTCCTCCTTTCCACACCTGCAAAGCCTTTTGCCTGGGTTGAATATTTAGTTTAATTACATCTCAGCTTTGAGAGCTCCTGTTGCAAATCCCTGGATTAAAAGGTACGGTTTTCAGTAATTCTCCTGAACTATGCAGCACTATTAAAACTTCAGGCAAGTCTACGGCAAGAACTAGCTGAATTTTAAGAGAAGCAAGGAAAAAATCCTACTAAATGTCTAGCAATGTTAAGTTTTGTATCCAGCACTTTTGTTTCTTGGGAACATGAGAATGCATTCTCAAGGACTGTGCAGATTTCCTACTGTTTATTTGACTGTTCTGTCTCTTGTTTTGATTTGTATAAGCACTGCTATAGTCCTTTCTTTTTCCTTACTGTAAACTTTTGCAGCAGTATATTCTCTGTTTGCAATCCAGTGTTTAGAATCGGTGACGGACTGAGTGTAAAAAATGTGTGGGTTCTTACATTTCTGTTTTAAACTGCACTTTGTGATTTCTTTTTCATTCGCTTTTCTTCGTGTATATTCCAGACATTAATGAATATAATTTCAATTTCAGAGGAAAAAAAAAAAAACAACTTAGTAGTTAGTTAAACGGGCTCAGCATTTGTAGTGCCTTTGTAATGTTAGAAAGTGCTATGTTACAGTGTACAAACAAGGGACTCACATTTAAAGACGGTTCTTATGAATGAAATAGTAGAAAAGAAAATTCCTGGAGTTGAAACTCCTGTTAACAGAGTTTGAATCTTTTTAAAACTTCCAACTCCTATGTTTGCACTTCTAGACTTTATTACACAGAATGGGTAAAACATATAATGTAGGGGATTTTTTTTGAAGCTGCACATATTGTTTAACTCGTCTTTTGTGGCATTTTGAGAGATTTCTGACAGTAGGTGAACTAATATTTAAAACTTAATATTAAGGTAAGCTGACAAGAAGACCACCAATACAGTGGTGACGTGAACTGATGAAGCACATTTCCAGTGGTATTTTAAACTGAAATGTAGCCAAGTCTATGGTATAGTTTCCTCTGTTTGTGGAAAAGTCTTTCTCATTGTAAACACATAATTAAAGCAAATTTAAACAGTTACGTCCTGCAGACATAAATATTGTTTCACAGACCTTTAAGAATTCAGACTTTTTTTTCCCTCTCTATTTTTTTTTGTAAGTGAAGTGTAAACATTTCTTACTAGTACAGTTTTGTATATATTTTTTTTTCTAACTGTTTATATTCATTTACACACGCAAACAATAGGAACAGATGTGTGTGCCTGCAGTAAGAATACGTATACGAATAAAGATATGCAGACACATATCTATTCCTATTTCCTGATTAATATGTAGCTTGTGTGTGCTATTTGCTCTGTTGTATCCTCAGATTAGATGCTTTATATCCTTTGTTGTCCTACAGTTTTCCTTTATACACAGCTCTTACTGATTTCATTATAGTTTTGACAAAACAGAGACCAAAGGAAAAGGCCTGCTACAGGGTTTAACTGAGATAAGTGAAATCATCAATATTAATGTGAATAAGAAGTATAGTGTGAAAGCACTTCCAAAGTGCCTTTGAATTGTTTTGGGGTTTTTTAGAGGGGTAGAAATTTAACTCCAGGATAAAATCCTGATTGTACATTCTTGGGATGGACGGTGCTTCAGCAGTGACCCAGGGAGGAGGGGGTGTTGCAAGCAGTTTTAAATATTTAAAAATATTTTTTAAATATATGAATATGTAAAAAAGAGCTAGGGAAGCTTTTCAAAAAGTACTGATTGACAGTGCCGTGCCAGGGTTGGTGTGCAGCATTCCCAATGCTTATTGATGTTAATGTACATTCTGAAAAATAATTTGTAGTGGGTAATGTTTTATTGATCATTTTCACAAGGCAGCTTATTACGATGAATGGTGACGATTTAGCAGCTTTGTCTTCCTGTTTCAGACTATTAATAATTACATTGTTTTATTACAATAATTCATACGTAATAATGATTATTTCAAAAATCTTGTTTTAGTTTAAACTGTGGTAAGAACCCACCACCAGGTATTAACACCACTTTGCTGTGATGTCCTCACTTGTCTGTGTGTACTCTGCGTGCATCATGGGGGTGTTGCTGGGGACGGAACCCAGCCCCAGTGTCGTTGGGGGGTCAGGGCAGGAGGATGGCCCACATGGGGACACAGCCTGCCTCTGCTACATGGCACGAGTTTGCGCAGCACTGAGTTGGGCTAACAGGACATGCTAAAATGATCTGACCCTCTAGTTGACATTGGGGTCTGCAAAACCCCTCAGTGCATGCAGTAGGTAATATGTCTGCTCCAGGAATAGAAAATGCTTTCAGGTCCAATTAAGAAACTAACTAAGTCTCTTAAAGAGGCAACAGAAACAGTGCTTTACCTCATGTGGAGTCACTTTGAAGACTTTGGGCCATCTGAAGATGTTAGATACCTGACTTCCTGTTAGGTAGATGACAGAATTGTAAGTTATGATTCTAAAACACTAGGTTATTTTATAAGGTAACCTCATTATCCCCTCAAGACTGAGCCCTAAAGGTTTCTGCAGGGTTGCATTATTGGCATCTGTAGGTAGAAATTCATAAAGGAAATGGAACCCAGGCACAATATAGATTGTACCTAATTCCAGACCTGTGGTTTTATTTATTTAGCTCTTTTTTTATACCAACCACTCCTGTTAGAATACCTGCATGTGGTATTCTAGAGAGACAGGCCTCTTTCTAGAGTGTTAGGCACTTTCACCTAACATCAGCTGCCCATGTTAGTCATCTGCCTGGTAGGTTCTATATATCAATGCAGAGGAGGAGACAGTCCTCTTCCTCTGCCTCTCCCCCAATGTTTTATCTTTCCATTAGTCAATATGGAGCTGAGAAATGCTATACCACGCCCCTAACTATTAGATAATTTCTGCTAGGAAAAAAGTAATCCCAGCTAGCACCCAGAAAAGGCATTTCAGAAGTTATTGACCTGACCTGAAGAAACAAGTGAATGTTTTTGCTTTCATTACAAAGAGCAACATCTGTATTCAGGACTATGCCATCCATTTTAAGAAAAGGCTTCTAAATAAATGACAAGTTTGCCTTTCCATCACTTGGCAACTTGAAGGCAGGTTTCTTCATATTTTTTGTTGTGGGCTGCTTTTAGACCCACAAGAGTTTGTGAAAGATAAGCTTCGTTATATAAAATAAATAGTAAAAGAAAATAATTTTCAGAAAATTAGTTGATCTATACAACCTTAAAGCAAAACCTGCCAACAGCTGTTTTGTAATTTCTCCTTAGCACACAACAACAGAGGTAGTAGAATGTACAATGTATTGAAATGCATTTAGGCCTGGGTTCTGAGAACACATATTTAAGAAGTTTTCCTTGTTAATGTCTATGGCAATGTAAAGTTGGTCCTGAACATGAAAATCTGCAGAGTGAGGCCCTGAAGTCCCATTAGAAAGTGTGCTGACAGTACTACAAGCATCAATTCATGTGCATATGCAGTGCAAAGCAGAGGATTTTCAGGGTGCATTGTTTATATCATAAAATCCCCTAGCCAAAAATTTCAAAAGCAAGACAAGAACATCCAATATAACACAACATCATATTCCATTTTATTGTGCTGTTTAAACTAGGAAAGAAGTATAACTCATTTAAACAACTAAAGATCTTCCCTTCTCTCTCCACCCTGTCACTAGATCCTACTCTTTCTCCGTCAGTTTTACTAGGCTATAATTTAAAACACACAGCAAGCTGGCACTTTAATAAAATATTTCTCAAGACATGAAATACTGCATTACAGTGAGTTTGGGAACCTCAGGTTTGTCCCCAGGAGACAAACTCATTGCTATGAAACAAATGCTAATGAAATCAGATAGACTGTTACGTTGGCAGAAAACAGACACATGGAAAATGTGGCTTATTGTTTTGACTGTTTTGCATAACAAAGTTGACAGCGCTGCCTGTTCCTAATAAATATTACTCTAAATATGCAAACAGATGTGTTTACAGTTGCCTTTAAACTGCTCTGTAAAAAAAAACCCAACCACTATTGACAAGCAGTTACCAGACTCCTATCACATAACTGTCCTATTTTCACAATTCAGTTTTCATTTATTGAAAGGAACAGTTATGCAATTGGTGAATATGCTGGACCTCCTTCAGCAGGAACTGTGCAACTATGGGAAACTGCTACTTTTGTTGTAAATCTCCTGCTTTGGTCCCTAGGTTCTGCCCAGAGTCGATGAACTAAGCCATGAGGCTGGCTCTTCTCTTTGTCCTACTGCTGCCAGCATGCTTGGCCAAGCCGTTCCACCAGCAGGGCCTCTTTGACTTCATGCTGGAGGATGAAGGGTCAGCCGATATGCCTCCAACGGACGATCCTGTCATATCTGGATTTGGACCAGTGTGCCCCTTCCGCTGCCAGTGCCATCTTCGCGTGGTGCAGTGCTCTGACCTAGGTAAGCCCAAGAATATCTTCACAGGGTATATGCTTACATTCTAGCCACAGGTTTGCAGCTGAGACGGTGAGGCTGCTATGCGCTGCCACTCCGTAACTGGGTTTTTGTCAAAGAAATGTGCTACAGCTACTGTTAACTAGAATGTACTATATGAAGTAGGCCATAAAGCCCTGACAAGATGGACGTTTGTTGTGATCAGGAAGAATGTTTAATTTTTTAATGTATGTTTTGTGTATTTACATTTCATTTGTTCTTTGAAAAAACACAGATTTCTGTTGCAGAGAAAATAGCTTTTCAAGGCTATTCCTTCAAATGCATATTAAATAAATTCGGTGAGGTCAGATGTGGGGATGGAAACATTTTAAAAGGTTCTAAATTGCATGGTCCAAGCTCCAACACCCTTAATCATACTGTCTAGTACCTCAACATAGAAATCATCCCATTTCCATTGGAATACATGAGCATGGAATAACCAGCCCTGAATCGTATATGCTGGAACCAGTTCTTTGGAGGAAAGGGCTTGGAAACACTCCAAAACAATGAACACATTTTGGAGTTCCTTATTAAATATCTTTCTTAGACACTGCTCAAGCTGAAACCATGAGAACCTTTCTCACAAACTCCCCTTACTCCCTCACGTACAAGGGCTTGTCTGCACAGTCAGACCAGCAGGATGTGAAGCCACGCCTGCCATCACTGTATTTGACTTTCCCATGCAGAAATCTCAAGTAATGAAGTTGACTTCAGTGAGACTGCTTTTGGTTAAAGCCAGTATTATTCAGTCTAAGTCAGTGTGCAGTGCAGAAAATCAATTCAAATTGGTTTTGCTCACAAAGAAATTAGGCAATTTATTCAGCGGACAGGCAAATAACCTCTTATGATTTTATAGAGGGTTTTTTTTTCCCTCAGCTGTTTAAATGTATAGCTGGGTGTTTCTATTTTCCTATGTTATAGCATTGGCTTTGATAATTACTGTAAATCATGGCACAAATTCACCAATTAGGACCTGGGTCTCATTCTGGTGGGTGTTGCATGATTACAGAAAGGAGGGGGAAACATTAGTTACATCCCTAGAAACTTCTGTGAATTTATTAAAGCAAGCCACATAATTACGCAACAGACACGTTTGGCAAAGACCCAGTGGATAATGCAAGCCAAGTTGCACAAATGAGCATGGACTAACCTAGCCATGCATTCATAAAGCTTTCACAGTACTGTCCCTGTTGAAAGATGTTTTCTTTTTTTACCATTTAGGTGCCAGATAGTAGCAAAAATGAGGTGGGGAGTAGGGAGGAGGTTGCCCCACATGCCATGAAGGTCTTAGATTTTATTGTTGTTACACTGGCTCATGCTGATGGAATTTAAGTTATTTTGGGATCTTGTCCCCAGTCTGCTTCAATTCTGCAGAATGTAAGGAGTTTTAACTTGGTAAAAAAATAGGGATATTCACACAGTGACCCTTTGTTGCTGTGCTTGCTCCCATGTTCATTCAGTCCTCCTTCACACACACATCATTTCCAAAGGGTTGCACTACAGTCCACTGCCTACAGATGCTTCTGGGTTAATACTGACAAGGAGACTCAGAAATACAGCAATTAAGGCCCCAGGTCTGTGTTTCCCAGATAATTTCAAGAGAGGTGATAAGAAAGAGATATATTTCGAGCTTGGTTTAAAGCCGCACACTGCAGATACTGCAATGAAAAGATTGTGCTTTTGAAGTGGCTGAGCTGATAACATCCATCCTCTGGGCATTAAGGAAGAGAGATCTTCCTGAGCTTAAAATATGCAGCCCTGAAAAATAAATAATATTTCCCTGGCAGAGCTCAAGGAAGTAATAATCATTCAGAGTTCCCCAGCCTTGGCATTAAGTTTCATCCATCCTTGTCAGATGTGGCTACAACAGCCCCTGACGGGTCATGGGCCAAGTGGGAGGATCACCAAAGCACGGGTCCGGTGGCCGCTCCTGCCAGCAGGGACAGGACAGCTGTGTGTGCTGCCTGCTCGCAGGCAAATCTGCCCTCCAATCTCCTCTCTTCCAACCTTGAATCCGTTTCTGCGTGACTCAGAGCCAGATTTACCTACTGACTGGAGGAAAGCTGGGAGCTGGCCCCAAAAGATCAAAATGTTGTTGCAAACTGTGGAGGTCCTGCCAGCATGACCGGGCATGCTCCTGGGCTGTGGGATGAAGGGTGCTTGGGGTGCAGTGATCAGGAAGGCAATGTGCCTATGGGAGCCATGAAACCAGAAATGACACTTCTGCCTCCCTGCAAACCACCACTCCTGGCCCGCCTCTCCTTTCACCTCTGGGCTTTTCCATTCCAACCAAATTAGCTACCTCCCTGCCTCAAAATTATCAAATTTAGTCATCTAGTCCCATGGGCATTAATTGAAGAAAAACTACAGGCAATAACAAGACTCCTCCCAGGGATATATTAAGAGCTTACTAAATTAGGTCCCACAAAGGAAAGTTGAAATCTGGATCAGGATCCTCTCTTCCACTCTCTCTCTGGCACGGAAGGAGGGCTCTTTGTAGCCACGTGCCCCTGGGTGTGGAGGGCATGTCAGAGCAAGGCAGCTGGAAGACCCTAACGTGGGCTACTTATGGAGATGTCTCCTGTTCCTCAGCATGATTCTTTTTGTTCCCAAGGGGGCATTTGCTATTTTTAAACTCTTGCTTCATCAGGAAAAAGCCAACTATCTGACACAAAGTTATGTCAATAAACCACAGGAGAACTGTCACATCCAGGCTCCAGAGATCAGGTTTGCCCCTTGTCTCATGAGCACTGGGTAGGAAAAAGTAAAAAAAAATAAAAAACCAAGTGCAATAAAAACAGTGAAAAAAATGCCCAGCGGTCCAATTACATGCTTGTCAGCTGAATTTTTGCATTCCTGTACTTTTAAGCTTCAGTCACATCTTCCCTAAGCACATACCTCCGAATTAATTTCTTTTGCCTCCAAGCCAAGAGCTGAGTTAGCAGAAAGGAGAACGTCGTCTTCTCACACCCTGAAGAAGAATTCTCTCTGAGCTGTGGTTACTGACAGATGGAGAGGAGAGCCCCATGTGCCTACCTTATATGAGATGTATTGCCTTTGTGCAACAGGCTCAGGTATCTCATCAAGGAAGGCCACCACGGTATCTTTATAAAAGCGCTGCCTTTTCTGAATCTGCCTCCTGTTGCTAAAAGGGAGCCACAGGTTCACTTTTTAATCATGCCTCAGTATAAGGCATTGCTATGCTGTAGTCAGACTTTCCACAGAAATCACAAACGTCTTCCTTATTAGCACACACTACAGGTGGGGAGTAGCTGACATAGCTGCTCAGAGTCAGCTCGTCACGTATTAAAGGAATAAATACAGGGAAGATGTGCAGTCAGTTGGCCAGGCAAACATGCCTCGTAAAAGCCCTAGTAAGGATTAACCGTTCCATTTAAAGCCTCATCTTCCCAAAGGGAGTCTGTAGAAAAGGTTCCTCCCAGAGCGCCCTGGTAGGCAGGAGGACGCATGTGTCATTACTCAGCCCTGCAGGGGATGCAAAATGCTCCATAGGAGCGTTCGGAGGTGGTGGTCAGAGCTTTATTTCACCTTCAGATAAGTCTGGCAGCCCCTTACGATGTGAGCAGTGTCTGTGTTCTCCAGGATGCAATGAGATCACCTTCCTTGGAGAATTCACAGGACATAGGGGGGTCTCTCCAGCCCTCTTGCCGTGAGCATCCACGGAGGTTTTGTGGTCTCCAAAAAGTGTGCGAAGGATGGATGTCAGTAATCAAAGTTCAAGTGGTATTACAGCTTAAGTTGGAATTTTACTCACAGCTCAGAAATGCAGGGTTTCTCCAGCTGTAAAGTAAAGAAGGCTGTATTAAAGCTCAGCATGGGTGTTGGAGTGTGTGTTTGAAAAGCACTTTGAGATCAGTGGATGAAAAGCTCAAAGATATGTAGAGCATTATTCCAGGGATCTGGTAACATGAGGCAGTTTATCTGAACACATACAGTGTCTGAACTGTATTAACTGATGGCTCTTCAGCACCTGAACCATGGTAACCTGACAACAGCTTATTTATTTGTTGACAAAAGATGATTTATCTCATCGTATAAAATCTTCCAGAAACATCTGAACACCCATTGTCTGATCATTACTCCATTTGGGGACCTCATCTCTCATTATAAAGGAAACTGTCTCCTTTGGGATATACCTTGATTTGAACTGCTGTTGTCAACATAAAATCTTTTTAAAGAAAAATAATACATACCTCAGTGGTGATCAGTCTCAGTCATTTTACATGTTCAAGAAAACAGATAGTATTACTTACTATTGTGTACTTAGCTTTAGAATCCCTGCCATTATTTGAATGTTTACCAAGCTTTCAAAAATATAATTTTTAAAGCTAAACATTTAGCTCAAAATCTTACAGGTTTCTAAAGATGTAGTAAGAGAAAGGATGGATCCTTAAATGGCCAGACATTAACAAACACAATTTTTAAATAAAAAAGTTTTTGTTAATTTACATTGTAATTACAGAGCCTTTAGGACAAGTTATTTGCATTTTTTCCTCCTAACAATAAGAACTAGAGACTTATTCCTTTTATGATTAATAAAAGCTGAGACCCTCATGAAAACCCCTGACTCCATGGAACTGGATCATTTAACAAAAATATTGTCAATAAAAATGGAACAGTGAAATCTGGGAAAGCATATTGTCACTTTTACTGAGAGTAGCCTCTGCATCACAATACCGTGTCCTTAAAACCGAAGACTAAATGCCTTTTTGGACAACATTATTTAGCCAAACATAAGTTACGCTGTCATCAAACACAAGTCGTTGGGCTTTCCACATGCTAAATGGCTGAATTGTAATACTCTTGCATGTTGGAGATCGGACTGGAGAATCTATATGGAGTATTACAGGTATTGTCTGTATTATAGGAGTGATCCCAGGTGACGTTAGCTGTCTAAGAGTGATCTGGGCTCCTTCCACAGCCGTGGGGAGAGTTAGGCAGCTGCTCCATGGGGCAGTTCATCCTGTCTAAAGTGAATGTCAGTGACGGAAGGGATACATCACTCTTGGAGAATTAAACTGCCAACACAGTGCCTCAATAACCACTCGAGGCTACACAACTTACTTTCAGATTAATTAATTTATGTGGGATAAAATTAAAGCATGGAAAAAACAAACTCAGGTTACCATGCCATGGATTATTAATTTTTTTGTATATATTCTGCTTAGATGCAATTTTTTGGGATGCCTTGAAAGTTAAAGAAAACATGAATTAAAGCCCTGTACTCAGTACATCCTGAAAAATTATGAAGTCAGGAACCCAGTAATTAGAAAAAAACTCTTGAAAAGTTGTCAAGAAAAAAACTATATTGGCCTGG
This sequence comes from Anarhynchus alexandrinus, assembly GCA_008711295.1. Taxonomy (NCBI): domain Eukaryota; kingdom Metazoa; phylum Chordata; class Aves; order Charadriiformes; family Charadriidae; genus Anarhynchus; species Anarhynchus alexandrinus. The sequence continues at coordinate 4,417,092 of VUYV01000041.1, forward strand.
ATGTAGACTGCTTTATATTAACAAAAAGTCATTAGCTTTTGCCAGCGTAACAGTAAAAGACAGGCCTTGTTGCATTGCAACCTGAATTGCTGATGTTCCAGTTCCAGTTGATAAACATGATTCTAGGTGAAAATTAATCCACTCTAAATACATCCCTTCTTTATTAGCCGCTTACTCCGAGGTAACAGTTAACAAGTCTGTTTATTTTCTTTTTTTTTCTTTTTCTTTTTTTTT